>JABJVR010007384.1:0-11574 GCA_025773905.1 Chitala chitala | reverse complement strand
TTGTGTGACAATTGCCAGATTTAATCGGGTGTACTTTGATATTAGGACAGCACTTATTGTTAGTAGATTCTCTAATATTGATTGACCTCGTTTGTAACATGCATGTGTACTATTATCCTTGTAAGTCGCTTTGGACAAAGGCATCTGCTAAATAAATAAAATGTAAAATGTAAATGTTATAGTAACCAGGGTTTATTGTTAATTTATATTCATATGGCATATGCACTGGAGACAGAGAATGAACAAAATTTGCTGATCATTTGGAATGGGGGTGTGGGACAGAGATTGGTGCTTCCTCCTACTTTAAACAGGGAGTTGGACCGGGTGTCTCATGCTTTGGTGCAGAAGACGTGGTCTTCCAGTTTGTAGCAAAATGTTGGGACAATGGGATTTGTTAGTCACTGATAGACCTTAAACCTGGGTTTTCACAGCTATCTTTAAATATCTGCTGTGCATCAGTGCAGAATGTCTTATTTAATGTGAAAGTAACTGTGAATATAACGACAAAGAGTGGAAAATCAGGCGTGGGACAAAAGTACAGAACCTTGTTTGTGCAGATAATTAGTTGTGAAGCTCATGATGAAATTATATTTTTTTTACATTCAAGACCCTTATGAACAATAAATAAACCTTAGCATCCGATAGACTGGTGTCATCCACGAGGGTCAAAATGAAAGCGGTCAGATTCTTTTTTGAAAACCAAATTTCTTCTTAGTCACTTGTGTAACATTCAAAACTAAATATACATTTCAATTTAAAACTATCTGGAGGAAAAACGTTTTAAAAATATGAGAAAGGCTGCTGCAACACTATCCTTATTGTTTTAAACACACATTCATAGACAACACAGACATTTGTATTTTCCAAAGCCTTATTAATCAGTGAAAGATATGAAAGTGAGATCAACAGCTTTGTGATAAACAGAGAGTCAATAATAAATCAAATTTATAAAACAGAAAGCTTGACAACCTCAAAACCCTATTTATAAAGAGTCTACTGAATGGAAATAGTGTTAAGTGCTTTGACAGATCACTAATAATAATAATAATAATAATATTTTTTAAAACATTCAAATCCTAAAGAAATTATTTTATTATTTATAATATAATTACCATCAGACATATTTAAATGTGACTGATGATTATAATAGTCATGACGTCTGATACTGAAGTATGTGTTTTATGAGTTGGAACAGAATATCATGAAAGGTTTTTTGTCTGTTAGAATGTATTGCATGTTATGAAACCCATTACAAGGAAACATTCATGCTTTCTGATATATGAGAACACAGCATTAACCAGACTTAGGATTATACTACAGGCTCCAGTAAAACAAATACACTTATTCACTGACAACAAATGTCTGAAAATGCTCATTGTAGGCGGGCAGACAAGATTCAGGCCCATCTGAAGAGAAACAAGACAAGTGTGATCTTTAAGGCTTGAATCTGGACAGACAGTCCACAAGCCACAGTGTACCATAAACGCCATGTTAATGTGCAAAGAGGTATGACATGCATGATGTGCTCTGTATGCTAATGCACACTTAACACATAAGACTACTCTTATGTAGTTACACTATCATGAATTCAGTTCACCAGTTAATACAATGTATTTTGAGTGCTAAATAACACGGACATTGCTGACATTATTGACTTTTGCACTAAATTGTGCTGGCAAAATGCCTAACATTGTTTAAATTTTTTATGTATTGGAAACGCATAAAAACAAAATTCCTGCTATCAAGAATCACAAATGTGTTTCTCACTGAGAACACTGCTGTATATTAAACACAGCTGTGTAATCTGACGATGATGACGATGATGATGTTGGTGATGGTCAAATTATGATGACTTTATTAAGCAAATAATGAATATTAAGCGGTGGCACGGTGGCGTGGTGGTTAGCACTGTCGCTGCGCACCTCCGGGCCTGGGGCTCAATTCCTACCTCGGGTCTGTGTGCGTGGAGTTTGCATGTTCTCCCTGTGCTTGGTGGGTTTTCTCCAGGTGCTCTGGTTTCCTCCCACAGTCCAAAGACATGTAGGTTAGGTTGATTGGTGTGTCCAAATTGCCCATAGTGTGTGTGTGTGCCCTGTGGTAGGTTGGTGCCCCACCCTGGGTGTCCCCTGCCCTGCGCCCTATGTGCTCTGGGATGGGCTCCAGGCTTCCCTGTGACCCTTACCAGGAATAAGCAGTTAAGATAATGGATGGATGGATGAATATTAAGCCCCACTAATTTTCTGTGGAAAAAAAATGATGTAAAGTACGTATAAATAAACTTTGAATAGCTGGGCTAGCAATCTAAACAACCAAATAACATTTGACAAGAAAAAGTTTATTTGAAACATTCAATGTGTAAATATAAAATCTATAGTAAACATTTGAAATTTACATTTTTTTTTTTGTGGAGAGCACACAGGTCCCACCTTGCTGTTTACTGTGATTTAAAATCAAAGTGTTCCTATAGGAAAATTAAGGCAGTGTTCTTCCGACATATTCAAATCATACTAATATCCATGTGCCTGACCCATCTCAATTCACCCTTGCCAAAGAGTTACTTTTGCTGAAACAGTTCACTTCAGATGGTCTGTATATTGTGGTCACAATTCGGTGAACAAGCATCAGGACTGAAAACATTGATATTAGTCATCTGTGTGGTCCACGTTCTTTACTAATCTGTTCAAAACTATGTAAGCACTCAGCTGACTCACATACACAATTACATCTGCCAAGGCCTCTAAGAGTGGGTGGGAAGACTTCCCAGGAGTGACATATTTATAGGTTTAATGAGCTCTTGAAACCCCTCCTCCTACTATTTTCTAAGTCGGCAGTGATCCAAAAAAAGAGAGTGTCTTGGGTTTACAGCAAAACAGTTTGCTTTCTAATTCTCAGTCTTCCCTGATGACATGCAGTAAGACAGTGCAAAAAGGCACAACTTGATATGCGCTGTACCAGTAAACATGCATCAAGTTTAAATCTAATCTTTTAGGACCTGAAGTCTCCAACTGTTACATATCATCATGCTTATCAGCCATATTTGCATACTCTACCCAGAGGCTGTCTTATCCTACAAGGTATTGAATGATGATGCCTCTACTTGGAGGGAAGGATTTTTCAATTTTTGCATGGTTTTTGTATTGTGTGATTCCCATAATAGCCACCTTTGCACTCTACGTTTGGAATCCCTGGTTTTTGTATCTTATCATTACAGTGGTTCAGAGAGCCAAAGGAACTAAATACCAGAAGGTGCAGTACAAGCGAACTGCAAAGTTACAGGAGCTAGACAAACCACATGAAAAATTTGATTAACCTTAAAATAATTAAACTAATGTAGCTATAAAGGGCTACAAATTTAGACTGATTATGTCAGCCATATAAGAGCTTTCAATTTAGTACTTTCAACATGAAGCTGCAAGCAGACTGCCAAAAAGATCAAATAGTCAGTGCCTACAGGGAATGGAAACAGGTTCTATAGCCAAGTATGTGGGGCACATATGAAGAGTTTGTTCTCTGGAGAGAGCAGTAGGCAGCCATTTTCAGCACCCACGACGCTAGTACAGGGGGCCTTGCACCTGGGGGCTAGGCTGGGATTCAGGTTGAGAGGCTTCTACACCCTAGCCTGATGCCCTACCGACTGAGCCACCAGGCTGCAGGACTGCTGAACTGCAGTCAAATAAACATAAAACTTCAGTCAGAAACAACTGGCTCAAAAATAACCAGATCACATGCAGGGATGCACACACACACACACACACACACACACACACACACACACACACAAGGTTTTTAATAAATGTGACAAAACTAAAACCTTAAAAATGAACACAAAACAGAATGAATGCCTCTGTATACAGCTATTTCATAGGAGTCAAGGCCTTTTATTACTCATGGTCATATATCAGGGAAGATATATAAAACCATTTTACAGGACCAGGTATACCATATGGCGCAAAACATTTCTCTTTTGCTTATCTTGTATTCCAGGATAGTCAAAACCCTGCGATCCTACTTCTGATCATGTTTCTTACATTTACATTTATTAATTTAGCAGATTTTTTTTTTTTTTTGTCCAAAGCAACTTAAAAATTTGTAAGAGTAATGTGCACTTGGCAAAGAAGATTCAAGAGGTTTTTCATCAAGATCTGGATGAAGCCAATCATCATGCGTGACTTCACAAATCTGTTTTTAACATCAATGAACACATACGGGACGTTCTTGAGCGGAGACCAGGAAGTATATTTTTACTGTCTTCATCCCTCAAAGAATTGAAGGCTTTAATCTCACATTTCAAACCTGTTATGAAACTAAACATCTCAGAAAGCATCTGGTGAAAAAATCACACCGATAAACATGAAGCAACAATTGTTGTTACAGTGTTTCAAACTGCTGGTACATGACTACCATCATATTGACTTGGAAATAATTACAGTGCCCTGCAGTACCACTCAGTAGCCCATACTCATTAGCAAACCTTACCAGTCAGTACTCTGCACTCATGGCCAAGGTTGGGACCTCTGTATTTTGTGAAAGTTGTGAAATGGCTTAAAAAATGGCTTTACTTTAGTTCAGAAAAGGTTTTATAATGAAAACATCAACTTTGACTAGATCATCTGATCACAGTCATTGCTTTTGGGGGTGGGTACGGAATGAAGTGGATGATCTCATTGTATCTACTCACTGGGCTTGTTTCCAAGACTACAACAAGAGACAAGAGTTCCAGGCAACATGTGACTTGGTTTATTTACTGGTATAACTTTAATGACTGAAGCAGCACAGACAAGTAATCTGAGGTCATGGTGCACTTCAGTCTTGTGGATATACAGGATAAACCATAATGAGGTGTGCGGTTCCACAGAAATAATGAACAATACCTTGGTGTGATGTGGCCAAATGCAAGGCAGAAGGCTGGTGACACTACCCTCTGGAATAGCATTCGATACTTTAGAAACCTAACTGATAATTGAAAATTACCTGGTCAACGTCACACTGAAGATAATCCTTTTTGTCTGTTATGGTGGTCAAGTTACTCACTTTACTGTGAATATTACATGAAACCTAAAAGTAGATTTTGTGTCTTAATTTACGTGGAAGCTGTTTCCCTTCATTTCTCTTTCTGGAGGTGTGTCTGGCATCTTTTTTTTCCACTGGCTGGCAAGAACCATCACTCATTTACCTCTATTCTATCTATTAAGCTGATACTCAAAGTAGTATCTACGTCTGTCTCCATTTCTCAATCACTGGCCTGGTCATGAGTGACACACAACTCAGCTTGTGCGGTGCTCAGTGGTATTTCTCATGGTTTTTCCCAAATCATGCCTTCATAAGTGTACAGTTGTTGAAACAATTTAGCAATGAGACAAGTAGTTAACTAACTTGTTTTTGTTATAATAATTTGGTTGACCTGAAGAAACAAATAAGCTGCCACAAAAAGTCATTTGCTGACACACAGGTTTTACTATATGTTTACATACTTGCCACCTTCTTATTTTTTGAATGGAAGAAAGAACACAGAGTTACAAGATTTTGTTTTGTTAGTTTTAGGAATTCATTTTAAAAGCAATTTAACAGCGGGTGTTTTCTCAACATAAGAATGGACTTGCCAGTCCACGAGTGAGGGGTTGTAGGCGTGTTTTTGCATTGGCCTGCACATTTTTTACACACTCCAGACCAAAACATATTCTTGCCAACACAACTGTGATACATATCACAATTCAGCAGTCATGACACATATTACTTATTGGCTATTATAAGTTCACTAATTGTATTATAAAACTCTTTCATTTACATTACTTTTGAAAATCAAACATACTGAACATAAGGAAAAATGTGAACCATGTTCATCAAGATTTTCATATGAAGTCACTCCGCTACGCAGACTTGCTAACAGCATCAGTCCCAGTGTTTATCTGCAGCAATTACAAAAATATAACCAAGAACTAAAGCTTGTCAATTAATTTGATGGGAGATGACACTGAGTCAATGCAGACAAGATTTTCTATAAATCACATTGTCGATAACACCAAAGCTTAAAGCTGATCTGGTTGCTGTGATCATGTCACCGACTGTAAAGAAACGTCCTTACCGGAGTACCGGTACACGGTCTCCCACTAAAACATGATCAGGGCTAGAAATCATCTTTGCTCACAAGCGTATGCAGCTCATAGTTTCTATGCATGGAAACCTATCAGGAAAGCTTCATAAAACAGAAACTGTAGAATTAAACCAATTATTTGGACAGCTTGACAATATGTGTGTGCTCACACACAATTACGAAGTGGATTGTTCTCCTTGTGCAGTCTACTTTCTCTCAAATTATAATCTCACACAGAATGGGATGAGAGACACGTATAGCTGGTGAGGGAAGTGGTATTTGTCAACATTGTCCCCCCACAGCAGGAGGAAAGCAGTGGCACCTCCACATTGCATTAGAATCTCACTGGCCATGCTGGCTTGCAATGAGACCTGTCCTTCACATGTTTACAACATGCTGCTTACTGGCTGGCACAGGAGCAATTTTTATCAGGCCCCCGCACTATCCAGCTCATAGCACCTGTAAAACAGCAAGAGGAATGTGCACTGTCCAGACAAGTGGTTTTTCCAGGCAACGGTGGTAATCTGGTTTGGTCAGTTATTACCATCAGTTATCAGGGTTTTTTTTCATCACATGCCAAGGCACTCTCCAGGTGAACAGTTCCAGAGCACTAGACTGAATTAATTTCTTGTCAGAGAAATAAATTCAAAATTTATTTGTTACATACATAACCATACACAGCATGACATTCACATAGGTTTGTAGGATTTTGAGTATAAACTTGCTAGCATGTGAACTTTCACTTCCTTTCACCTCCAGACACATCTACAGTTGAGCATCCTTTCAGCTTTGGCCCAGCCACTTCCCTCTGTCTGGAGCTACTTGTTATTGCCCTCCACTCTTCCCCAGTAGCATATGGGACACCTTCCAACCTGAGGGGCTAATCTTCAGGCATCATATCTTTTAGCCTTTTGATACTGTCCAAGTGATAGTGGGGTTTTCTTAGCAAGGATGCTGGAGTGGGTTGCCATTTCCTTCTCCGGTGGACCATGTTTTGTCAGAACTCTCGGCCATTACCTGTCTGTCTTGGGTGTCCCTTCACAGCATAGTTCATGGCTTCATCCAATTGCACAAGCCCCATGACAAGGCAGTTAGCCATGAAGGGGTGCATACTCTCTACAATCTCGTAAATGTAAAAGTGGTCCTAATGGAGACACAGTTTAAATACAAATAAATAGATATAGTTTAAAGCCTTGTGCCACACCTAACTGTGCTTAATCACATAAGGTTGAGTTGCTGTACTTCATCACAGATGTGGCCTCAGAGGAGACACCATAATTGGACTTGTACAATAGTGTAATACTGCATGGTACCTTGGGTAGTGCTGTACAGTGTACACAGACCTACGAAACAGCGTGAAAGGCAACAACGACAATAACCCATGACTGCAAACATCTTTCCCCTAGTTGAAAGCCACAGGTGGTTTTGTAATGGAGCGCAAGGAAATATGAACATTCCACTGACACATATAAATAATGTTAGTCTCATAAGGCATTCCCACTGACTTTGCTGGTTTCCAGAAACAGTAAATGCCCCATTTTGACCCAGCCCTCCAAGTGGAATGCACTGCTGGTGCCAGCACTTGACAACCATTCGCACCTCCATCTCCTCCCAGCAGGCCTGGTTGCTGCTTGCATGTGGCTCGATGGTGCACACGTGTGCAGGTGAAGTGGCTTTATGTAAGGCAGTGAGTGGATCAGGTGCAACCAGTGGAAATAAAAACAAGTATCATAAAGCGGAAGGGAAACCAGTACGCCTTTTTCCCATAACTGTAGTCTCGTGTTCTAAACCAGATTGTCTGCATTCCCTGTCTGTTAGATGACTCGGTTAATACCTGCAGACCTACACCATTGCTTTTACTTTTGTATATATAGTCCTGAGTCTTTTGTTTCTTGTGAAACAAACAAAGAAATAGGAATCAATGCAATTGAACAATAGTTGACAATATAAATATGTCCAAATGTTTCATAATAGAATTGTGTAGTACTCTCAATCTAAATAATTATTTCTCTCTTAATTATAGTAATAATCAAAGATATTGGTTTCAGGCTAAAGGCTCATAAACACGCAATAAGAAAACATAATTACTATCGATTTTTACTGACACAAGTGTCATGCTTGTCTTTCCTAAACTATGCCCGAATAAATTTGTGGTTCAACGCAGATTAGCACAGTTGTCTTTTACCGTTTGCTTCCTCCTTGTGGTCGTAGACTGTGGTGCATCCAACACAATTCACAGACCGTGGTGTGATAACAGGCTGTTTACAGGACACAAGAAGAAAATGTACTGCAATTTATTTAAAGAACTGTACTCTGATCTTTTGCCTTAGTATGGATTGACTTTTACCCATTTCACCATACTGTATGCCAATGGTCGCAGAAAGCAACAATGTCTACCGTCAATCTTAGAAAAGGGCCAAATATTGTTCTTGTGTGACTAATTGAGATTAATTGTTAACAGAATTGTTAATGTTCCCTCATTTTGTGCACATCACTGTTTATTGGCTCTGTCACAAGGCCGCTGCTCACAAACCATGCTCTTCACACTCCTACCTTAGTGATATGTTGCAGTGCAAAAGAACCAATCCCCACACATTACCAAAAAAAACAACAGCACTAAAAATAGCTACTGAGTGTAAAAATAGGAGGTCCTGAGGTGAGTAAGAAAAAGGAGATAAATGGGGCAGGAAGTACATGCCATAGAAAGTGACACACACCCTTCTCAGGAATAGAAGTCAGATGTAAAAATGTCTACTGACATAATTTAAACTCAAATCTGTCTGCCAGCAAGATTATGTTTCATGTGATTTTTGTGTTTTTATGGATTGTTGACACAGGACACAAGCACATGCTTTCTAAGATTCAGCGTTGACAACATTGTCAAACTGTTAAACATAATGAATAACAAGAATCTGACAAATCAAGAAGTTATTTTTAGTTTTTAGTTTTGAACTGTGAGCTCAAACAGTGTTGGTGTAGTACAATCATTTTAGCACCAAGGGTAATTTGAATGACATTTTTCCCTTATAAATCAACATATTTACATGCATACAGAGGAAACATTACATGCAATGTTTTCTAATCTGTTAGGTCTAACTTTTGTTTGGCAGAGTATACTTACAAGTGCAATTTCACGTTATTATTTCCATTGTGTGACCAGTAGCTTCATACAGTATATTACAAAATACGTCGATACTAAGATTAAACTAATGGTCAATTCACTGTTTGTGGATCACTAAATAACACAAAACCTTCAAACTGGAAAATGTGCTGTTCAGCTTTAAGCATAAATTGATTGTTACCATTTTTTTTAGGAAATGCTCAGTTTAGAAGTGTATTCTAACAGTGATAAATAATATTGTTTTTCAAATCCATTAGAAGATACAAAGTAGAGGGGTGATCTTGTTAAACCCAATGAATAGAGTATCTGTAAATGAATAATTTGAAATATACAACATATTAAAAAATATATACTGATAATAAACACTGTCGAATGGATGATAGTGGACAATTTTAAGACATGCTACATTAATTTATTTTATTACATTGATGTGATTCAGCCAAACAGCAAACAGCCCCATCCAATTGTATTGTGTTAAATTGTTGGAAAACTTTACTTGCCTGATTGTTAGATGCTGGGTCTTTGTTATATGTTTAGATTTATTTGATTACATTGATTTGGATTTGGTTTATCTAAGTGCTGTTCTCTGTTTGTTTGACTGTTTGTTTAACTGTTTGTTTGTTTTTGTTCATCAGTTTAATATTTTAATAGTTTAATCTGAAGGATTCATACTTTCCATTCATTAAAACAACTAAAACTATAAATTCTGTAAAATCCTGCCCTCATCTCCGTCATTATACCTGTTACTCAAGCTGACACACTAACCCTACATGATTTAATTTAACTTTCATAGCCAGAAGTAGAAAAGACTCACCATAAAGTGTAAAAGCACTTTGCCTTCCATGTACGTAAGTACCACAATTTTTTCCACTCTATAAGTGGACTCTTCATTCTGTACTGCTTGAGAGGCAATGCAAGCCAATGACATCCATATTTTGCATATATTTGCTGTTTACCTTTAAATTCATTGTGTATATAATATAAAGCTATGCGTATGACACACACTGATATTCATTTTTTTTTTAAACCATTAAATCTGTTTAACTGTCATAAATTCT
This sequence comes from Chitala chitala, assembly GCA_025773905.1. Lineage (NCBI taxonomy): Eukaryota > Metazoa > Chordata > Actinopteri > Osteoglossiformes > Notopteridae > Chitala > Chitala chitala. The sequence continues at coordinate 1,304 of JABJVR010007384.1, read as the reverse complement.
GCACCAGGCAGCGGTCTCATTGACTACTGTAGTCGTAAGGTCCACCCACCAGTTTGATTTTGTACAATCTGGGTCTTGTTTAGCTGATTGTATTTAAGATGGGACAGGGATTTTTTTTTTTTTACTTTGACTATGCTAGGTGGTTTAGCGTTGATGGGCTGAGTTTTCCGATTGGGTTAGTTTGTGTTCATTTTAGCTTTTCTGTTTAGCTTTTGTTTAATACTATGGCTAGACATTGGTTTGCGATGGGGTTCAGTTCTAATGGTCAGGTCGTAACTTAATTTTATTGTAAATTGCAAAACATGTGCACACTCTACATGAACTGTATGCAGTCACGTACAGTGCATATATAGTACACATTATGAAGCCACGACATTATGTCCAGCACTTAGTTCTTTACAACAAGTATTATATGCACTGTAATTACTCATATGGTTATTTGTGCTTTCGGCAGCCGAAACGACAAGTTCCTACGACTGTTCGCCTTTTCTCGCAAAGTGTTCTGCATTTCCTGTGGGACTATTGATGTAAATCTGAAGTATCGTGACGCTGACACAATTAATTACAGCATAACTGTATTGCTCATAGTTTGCTCTGTTTTGGAACGGATCTGTTTGGCATTGCAGTTATGTGTCATCTTTTAAGTAGATTAAGCAATCTACACTTAAAGTTAGTTACCCTGTGTGGTGTCTTGTCTACCACAAATTACCAATGCCGTTTTTTTATAAACGTAGTTTATTTCTCCAAACAACAGTTAAGTGCCATACATTTCCAGATCATTCGTAGTTTTCTTTACTCTCGTTTACTTGTATGACCCTCTATCTAAAATAATCATCCCTGGACTAACTACTGCCACCTATTGATGTCACTCCCATCACATTAATTCCGCATATACTACACCCTGAAAACATTCGGTAACATCTTGACCATTCACAATAGATCCACGTCTGTCAAAGAACTAAAGACAAGTGGAGTCCTTTACCTGTTACATGGGCCCCTGCTGTCAATACATTTACATTTTACATTTTATTTATTTAGCAGACACCTTTGTCCAAAACGACTTACAAGGATAATAGTACACGTGCATGTCATAAACGAGGTTAATCAATATTAGAGAATCTACTAACAATAAGTGCTGTCCTAACATCACAGTGCACCCGATTACGTCTGGTAATTGTCACACGTCAATCAAGTAGAGCATAAGCAACAAAAAATGGATCAACTAGATGTCACGTCCCGCATGTCATACCTAATGTATCCCCTAGATGTCCCCCTTCCTGCGATGTGCCAATTATGTCATTATC
>JABJVR010007383.1:0-11577 GCA_025773905.1 Chitala chitala | reverse complement strand
CATATTATTATACATATTATAAACTTTTGAAAGAGGTACTCAGTCATTTCCATTTTTTGTCGATATATGCAACTTTACTAGTTTAATTCAATAGTTCAGTAGTTACTTTAATTCAACAAATCCATTATGTATACAAAGTAATGCTAGACACACTTTCTGAGTTATTTCTTGTTATACTCAAAAGTAGAAATAGGAACGCAGGCACAGGACAGACAACTAATGCAGTGCTTGGAATTTACCATCATCAACAGAACAATTTTTGGCAAAACTTTGCCAGCAGGAGAAGTTTAAATACTGAAGGGGACTGAAAATAGACGAGTGCAGTGATGGTTGTCCTGGTTATGGCTCTGCTGTTGCTGGTCAACACTTATATTTACATCACTGTTCTCACAGTCCACTCTGAGCAAAACCACATTTCACTGAGAAACTGCGATTTGAAAATAAAAATTTTCGTCAAGAAAAATGTTTTACACTATAAAGAGCACCGTGCACTGTGACACAAATTATGCATATCCATGAATACGTAAAATCAATAAATATAGAGAGTTACCTGTTTTTAGACGTAAAATACTGGCCATAGGGCCATGGTTGCTCAACACCCTAAAAACACGATGAAATGTTGTCAAGTAAGTAATGCACGTGAACATTAAAAACGTGTTTGAAGGTTCAGCAGGTAGAAAGTCACATGAGAATTTCTGCCCTTTAGCTCATTAGAAAGAGCATTGAATTGTGAAACTGTTACAATTATTATGACAGGGATCATCAAGAGCTCAATGTGTCTGCAATTAGAGAGAACTCTGCATTTGCATCTGAATCAAGGGAGAGATTTACATTGGTTTTTTAATCACATTTAGACAAAAAAATAATGTAACTTTACTATATATATATTATATACATAATATGGATGCACACTGAATTATGGAGCTACTTACTGTTATGCTCTGCCTAGTAGGCAAGGGAGGCGTGGCCCCTATGTGCAACAGGGAGGCGTTAATGAAGGGAAAAAATAAGGTCACAGGGGAGAACAGGGCCAAAATACAGGTAACAGGAACACAAACAAGGCTTGGAACAAACACGGTAGCTCCAGTGTCCACACTACAGCAGTACTGTACTTCACTCTCCACCAGCTACAACAACCGGCAAGGGAACAACACAGGGAAGGAACGTAAATCACAAGAGGACACGGCTGGGGAATACTAACAGTGTTTAACACAGGACAAACAGGATAACAAGGTACATGAAAATGGGATGTGCAGACATCTAGTGGACATGGAAAACATGACAGGTACAGGGTGTTACAGTTACTTTACAGGTAAGCACAGGTGGCCTTTGTTTTTTGATGGATGGACACAACAGATATCGTAGGCATTTGTAGTGAATTCTCCAATCAGTGATCGTGGTATAGAGGAAGAGTCCACCCACTGGGCAACACTGTGATGACAGGCATTTACCTCATCCAATCATTTTCCTGCACAGTTAGCTGCAGACGGAGGCATCACAGCTCAGGAGCAGATGTACCTACTGTATGATGTTAAGCTCCAGTGTCACCAGAACGTGTCCCTGGAAGACCCTGCAGGTAGGCGGTCGCCGTTCCAATGCCGTCTGCTGTCAGTTGGTCCTCTAGAGCATGTCCTTGTTCTGTTATCTGGTGGACAATGTATAGAGAAGGTGTCTAGATGTAACCTCACAGGCACAAAACTGCTGCTCCGAGTTCTTCTGCAGTCACACGTGCCCAACGTGCCATCCTGGCACCATGTGCGTCACCCTCAGGACCGGAAGTGGCGGCACGTGTCTCATCAGGAGACGCCAAAAATTTCAGCTGCATTTCTTCTGAAAACATGGGAGCAGAGCACCCTTTAATGACCCTATCTGCTCATTAATAGCTCTGCCTCCCTGCAGTAATTAATCCTTAAAAAAAAATCTGTCAATTACTGAGAATCGAGTGTCTGATTTGTACTGTTAGTAAAGCCAGGTGGTTTGGCATCTTAGAAATTACACTGTCTGACAGAAGTCAATGCTAAAAACAAACAAATACAACAGACAGATCAGATTTTCTTCAGCACAACAGCTGTATTTTACCAACAGCTGATGGTAAAAGGGGCCAAATTCTATAGTAGAGACAGCTCAATTAGCTACTGATTTAAGCATTGTGCATTAATCAGCAAATGGTTTTTTTTTGGTGACGTCTGTGATCAGAAGAGAATATCACCAAAAAAGGTGATATAGTATCAAGAAGTGAAGGGGACATGATAACAAATTTCTTTTGCTCAGATTATTTTTAACAGCTCTTTGTTTCCAGATGTTAAACTCAACCAAAGACATCTAAAATTGATTGTAAGAAGTATCCATATCTTCTGTGTTATAATGACAGACTACTAAATGCAAAACGTGCTTTCACTTAAGACACATTACACTGAAAATGGCCCTGTAGATATTATAATAGGCATCGATGTGCCTGCTATATGTCTAATAGGGTTTCTTCTCAAATATGTATATAGTTTGGTCAGTGTGTCCTTTGTGAGGAGAGGACTACACTGCTTTTTTGAATTCATTAAAACATAAAGGCCATGAGAGAGTCTTAGTTGTGCTGCCTGTTAATGCTGTTCTACACATTTCACTCTAATCCCTCCATACTGCAAAATAAATTGTAAAAAAGATTATAGGAGTTTTGCCACTGAAGGTTTATTGGTGATAGAGTGATAATGTGTAAGGAATTGGCAGGCAGACGTGAGATGCAAGTGCAAAGAGGGAGATTTATTCAAGGTAAAATCAAGGTACAGGGAATATTTGAACATAAACAAGGCTGTGGTTTAACATAGATCCACACCACACCACACTACACCCTACAATAACCAGCAGGGAACAAAGACAGGAGGAGAGCTTCAACAGACACAAAGAAGACAAGGCACAGATGGACAGTACTAATGACAGAATCACAATGACTCAGCAAAAAAAAAACACAATGAAGGACGACACCTACAGGACACTTGGGACATGACAAGCCAAGACATAACATTCTGGCATGGAGTGTCTGGGAAATAAGAGGCTGACATGCTATTGTCCACATGCCACTAAGTGGCATTTTTACCACAACATCACCTCCTTCTTCTGAGTTTCTGCTAACCCCCCCCCCCCCAAACTGCCTGCTAGGCACTGGTACTAACCCTATAGCATAGTAGTTTACATGTGTGATATGTTATCCCTTGACAAAATAACATGCCAAAACATCTTATCTTCTCTTACAAATTTCACAGCAGATTTGAATGGAACCATTGAAACTTTGAGAAAACGGACAGTGAGTGTGCTTAGCAGTGTGCACTGTAGTAATACTGCTGCTTTACTGGTCTTCTTCTGCTGTTCAGATGACATTTGCCCACCAGGCTGGGATGGCCTCATCTGTTGGCCTCGCGGGTCCCCTGGAGCAGTGATTCGTGTCCCCTGTCCAGCATACGTCTATGACTTTGACCACAATGGTACAGTGACCCTTGTGTCCCTATTCCTCATATTGTGCACCTACGTCTTCTTCTTCTTCTTTTCTGACTCCTGTGTTGGAAGAATTTCATAGAGGCCTGGTGCTCTCTGCTATTTTGTACCTGATCGCTTTTATGTGCCCTCAAACCATTATGTGACTGGGGGCAGGCCACGCCTACAGGAAGTGTGACACCAACGGCTCGTGGGTGTTTGTGAAAAGCCTAAACAGGTCTTGGGCCAACTATTCAGACTGCTTACGACTACTGCAGCCAGGTCATGATAGGAGAAAGGTAAGGCTCATATATACGTATATATTTTTAATCAGTATAAGGTGGCGATGCTGCAGGTGCCTATGTCAGGTGTACTTACCTGCCAATTACCTGTTCCTCAGCAGGATTTCTTTGAACGCCTCTACACCATGTACACCATTGGGTACGGTGTGTCCTTCAGCTCACTCCTGATTGCCATCCTCATCATCGGATACTTCAGGTAAGTGGCCTGCTTTTGTTAACTTTCTCTTTGCGGAGCTCATGTTTAGACGTGGCTATCACAGGTGTGTGTGAGAAGGTGTTACTGCATATTGCTACTCTTATTATAGCATCTGGCTGACTAATACAAGGAGAAGTCAATTTTTTTGCTTGTCTGGGCTATCAACCAATGAAGACAGTAGAAATGTCACTATGGAAACCTGAAGAGGTATTACATTAATTTAACCCTTTTTCCCAGGTGATAAATGGGAAGATTCCAGTGTTTTAGTCTGAGCATTCCCTTTTGCTCTATCTGAAATCATGTAGAATAGTAGTGAATTGTCTTACTATTCCATTTGTTAAGAATATTTATTGTTTTTTTAACTGTTAACATGTAACAAACATTCCTGAAGAATCTTTCCACATTGCTATTTGAAGTGTTTGTCCCTTTTCTGTGGAATTTTCTCTATGACCCTTTTCACCCATTGAACAACTTTGTTGGTGCTTTTCTACCAATGTACACATCAGGATATTTTTTTTCTTACTCTGATTTTAATTAAGTGTGATGGTCAATTTTACAACCATTATGCTATGTTGTTAACACTTGGGAGGAAAAAGTTTTTAAAAATCAACCAATTAATTAGACATTGGTGAACATCATTAAGTCTTTTAAACTGATGTAAAATAAACTGATGTAAAATAACAAGATGATTAGGACAACATAGTTACGCTTTGTGTCACTTTCACTGGTCATTGGCTGAGACCTGCCAGACTGTGAAAAAGCAATCAGAGATTCGCTGCACATGTTGGTTTGTGATGGAACACCTTGCTGTTAAATTTTGAGCACAGTTCATTATCATCGGGTTTTTCTCAGACACATTCTCAGCTGGTGTTAGGCTGGATTGGTGTGGAGAAATGAAAAACAAAATGAACATCTCAAAAGAAAAATAAGTCAGATGTGTAAAGCCTAATGACTTTATCTAAATGAAAAAGTTTTATGTTTTTATGTTGTGTTCTTTAAAAAAGAGAGAGAGAGATAATGCAGTTCCCAGAGAAACTGAATGTTTACCCCGAAAGAGTATGGTAATTGTTAATGTTATGGTTTTAATTTAAAATGACGGTTGGATTTTTTTTTTATTTAAGGCACACTTGTATCCCAAGACGTTTTAGCTGAAAATTGATTGTGCATTTTGGTATTTTGTCAAATTAGACTGATTTGTCTTCTCTGTTGGTCCTCAACTGCTCCTCCTGCCTTTATGATAGTTGCTGAAAATTCAGCTTCCCTTGCAGGTGTGCTGCAGCTGAGGTGCTGCTGTGACCAGCATGCTGAACACAGGTGTCTTGCCTTGCAGGCGTCTCCACTGCACCCGGAACTACATCCACATGCATCTGTTTGTGTCCTTCATGCTGAGGGCCGTCAGCATCTTTGTAAAGGATAGGGTGGTCCACACCAACGCTGGACTGCAGGAGTTTGACACAGTCCTCATGGACAGTTTTAAGACTGTCTCCGTGGCCCCTGTGGACAAGTCTCAGTATGTGAGTCTTACTTGTTTGTGTCCTCGTCTTCCTCAGTAAGTGTATTCACGCACAAACATTTTGAATGCTGTCCATATGTACAGTTGGCACTCCTGCCACTACAACAGCACAATGAGCACAGTTTCACAGAGGACCAATAATTTCTACTTCACCTCCATCCTTCATGTAAACACCAGAACACGGGATACTGGAAAACATCCAGATTGCCTTCAGCTGTTCACTGTACGAACCCAGTACAAGCTGAGCATTTGCGAGACGACTGAGCCATGTCCTGCTTAGCTTTCCAGCCAACATAACGAGCCGGGAAGTGGAAGTGTCACGTTATCTTCACCTGGCATTTTCCATACTTCGTGAAACCGCTTTATGGTTTTGTTTTACTTTGCGAACATAGCTGCTAGGCAGTGCTGATTGCTTTGTGCCAATCAAAGTGCTGAGAAAGAGACTATACAAATAAATTAAATTTTGAGTACCATTAGGCAGAGCACCCCTAAGGTGTGTGTGTGGGGAGGAGTGGGTAATGGGTTAAAGGGATGGCACACCGACATAACTACCGGAACGTTCTGGCATCAGAATACAGGAAACAAAAATAAGAGTTCAAATACTTGCTGAGGTTCTGTTTGTGGTCTTGAGGCTGGATCCACGCTGAGGTACCAACCGTCCTGCTCGTGTCACCTGCTCTGCCGATGGGGTGATGCGTAATGCAGGCTATAGAAACCTGTGCCAATGTCCAGCTGTCTCTTAAAGCCCTGACAAATGACTTTGACTGCTAAGAAATGAAATAATAATTACAATTTAGAATAAAACAAGACATGTTAAAACGAGATTTAAAACCTTTCCATTTCTGTCACACAGCAGACTTATCCCACAGGTCAGAGACCAAGCTCAAGAATTAACTTCCTTTATTTTTTCACATTTGCTAAATTGAGTGATGATTGTTCAGAAAAGCCTGAGGTTAGCATCAACCCTGAGGATTTTGGAACAAGTAATTTCTTTGAAGATGGAAAATAAAACCTTCCTGTATTTTGCATTTCAATTTTTGGTAAATTTTAGATGAATTAAGTTAAAAATAAAATTGTATTCTGTATGATATTGTGGAGAAAAGTAACATTCAACACTGTTCACACAAAAAAATCACGTTATCAGATATTCACACCTTTCCAGTCTTCTGAGTGGTGGTTTAATCACAGCTCACTGCAAAATAAGTGACAACTTTTAAATATATCGGAGGTATTCTCTTGTCTGTCAGAAATCCATATTGAATAAAAAGCTTTTTTATAGACATGAAATCATGGCATTATTACAGTTTTCCATGTTTGTTCATGGGAACTTTAATCATGATCTTGTTTAAAAACTATATGTATCTTGAAATTAAAGGAATCATGTGGACATGCTTTCTCATGTTGAGTTGTCTGAGGTATATTATAAAAGGCCACATTCGAACAAAAAATATTATCCATGAAACATCCAAGCTATTAAGTGACATTACATAATGTTATTTTCCCACACTTTACACATTAAGTGAAAGAAAATATTAATAATGAATCATTCAACAATGAGGAACTATATGGGTAAAAGGGAGAGAATGAGTTTGTGTAGCCATGGTTACACACTCTTCCTCTTACAGGTTTGTTTTGAAGTTTGTTGTAGTATAAGGAAGAACCCTACAGATATATTAAAGTATTTCTCATTCATTTCCTTATATCTATTTCACCTACACAAGATAATATTTTAGGACTAACTATCCATCCATCCATTTTCTTAATTGCTTATTCCTGGTGAGGGTCACAGGGAAGCCTGGAGCCCATCCCAGAGCACAGAGCAGGGGACGCCCACCCACACAACAGGCAATTTGGACACACCAATCAACCTAACCTGCATGTCTTCGGACTGTGGGAGGAAACCGTAGCACCCAGAGAAAACCCACCAAGCGCAGGGAGAACATGCAAACTCCACGCACACAAACCCAAGGCGGGAATTGAGCCCCAGGCCTGGAGGTGCGCGGCAACAGTGCTAATCGCCACACCACCGTGCCGCCCTAAGACTAACTAACATAGCAAAATGTAACCAAAGTGTTAATAGCAGTGAACCCCTCCCAACTGTAAGACTGGAATGGATAGTTGCTTACAAGGGTGACTCAATGCACTATGGGATTTCTTAATCTGAGCATCTCATCTGGGAGCAAGTGGTCTCTATATAAATTCACATGTGAGACAGTGCGATATTCTAACTGAGCTGAATTGGTAAAAATACTTTTCAAGGGATGCTAGAGGTATGACCATATGACCCTGAAAATTGCACACCTACCACTGGGTATACATCTGTGCTACAGTCTTAGCTGCTTTGACAGACATCTCCACCCCCCAACAGGTAGGGTGCAAGATTACAGTCCTGCTTTTTATCTACTTCCTGGCAACCAATTACTACTGGATTCTGGTGGAGGGCCTGTACCTGCACAGCCTCATCTTCATGGCCTTCCTCTCTGACACTAAGTACTTGTGGGGCTTCACTTTGGTCGGATGGGGTGAGTGTCACGTTTCTATATATACCAAAGCCAATACAAGTGTCAAACTCTGTGTGGATTACTGTAAAAAACACTCAGGAGTGAGAGATTTAATGTCAACATTATTTTTCAAGAAAGCTAAAATTTTGACTCAAGGACATTAAGCAAAAAGGACAAAATTCCACAAAGGTCTGTATCAGACAAAGATATATGAACAGGTAACAGGAAAAACCAGATCAGGGACTTCTCAAGGGGTAAAGAAAAGGTGAACTAAGGATCTCAAAGCACAAGAATGTAGAGGTCATGACTTTTCAGATGGCTGGGAAAACTACAAAACAAAACAGACTTCATGGACCTGACAAAATACAGTATTTTTCAAACCTGACTATGTAGATCTCTCTTCTGGAGTTGCTACAAACACTTGTTTAAACATCATTCCATTATCTACCATGGATACTGCTTCATTAATCAGCCTACAGTTCATTTCTGTTTAACTGAAGCATGGTTAGTCACCACATTGAAAGGGGAAAGTTGACATTGCAAACATGATTGATTTATGTTCCTCTCTCAGGTTGAAGTGTAGACTACAGTATGGTCCATTCCCTGTCTCAGCAGAACAGTACAGCATAATAACAGCTTTGCCTTAGCTCCGTATATTCTGTCACTAACTGTTTGATCTAGTTATGTACCCACTGTTTGTCCTCATTCTTGCAGCCATAGAACATTAATGCATATAAGAATTTTATTGCATTTTTTTTTTTTTTTTTGCACAGGAAATAAAATTTGAATCTGATACTGAATATGCCGTATTGTTGTCATTGACATGACTGCTGTAGAATTACAGCATTAACAGCTGGCAAAAAGATGTAGTGTTTGTAGCAAGATGATCTCCCAGGGAAAGCCAAAAATATTACTTTTCATTATTGTAGTGATGTGTGAATCAAAGTGAGAGGTGAGGTCGACATGCAGTAAGGAGGGTTTATTAAGGGTAGAAAAACAGGGCTTACTCAGAGAAACCAGAGAAGGCATATAATCTTTGGGCATCGCAAACACACAATAACTGGCAAGGAACTAAGACAATAGGAGAGTATATAAAGGAACAAAAGGGAAATTAAAACCAGGTGCAGACACTAATACAATGAAGCAAAACCAACACAAGAAAAGAAAGTGAGTGAAGCATAGAAACCAGACAGGAGGAGATACCTATTGGTAGAAACATGGAACTGACAGGGACAGGGTGTGACAATTATATATTTATATTTTATATTTTCCATGCCAAGAATAAGAGTGAATATTTATTTTGATGTGATGTGAAAGTTGCTATACACAGGTTTTCAGCTCACTTAGACATAAGGCAAAACGCTACGATGCCACAGTGATTAGCTTCAATTAGTTTGTACACCAAGCCCTTCAGATTAAAAAACAGCATAGAACAAAACCAAATACAAGAAAGGAATAAAAAATCAGGTCGTTTTACAAATGTTTTATAAATCCAGATGAACATTACAGCTCAGTCTAATCTGCCAGTGATTTCTTATGTTTTTTTAGGCAGAGTAAGAATTGCTTTTTCAAATTGAAGTTTGTCTAACTTTCATCAACTATTTCTGTCTGTTTTGATTGCAGGCGTTCCTGCACTTTTTGTGGCCACCTGGGCTGTCGTCCGTGCAACTTTTGCCGACGCAAGGTGAGACAAATGGGACTGCCCATTCCTTCACATTCATGAGGCAATGGCATTAATTCCATCTTTTTCTGCACACCATTTTCTAGATAAGTAATTCTGACATACACAAATCTCTACTTATATTGTGTATGTGAAATTTCTGACTATTTCATATTCAGCGCAGTGACCTCTGGTAACCATACACCTGAAGGAACAAAAAAATTGCCAACTCACAAACGTGTTGTGATTGATTTTGAGGTGAAAATGACAGTAATGAAGAAGTGTGGAGGATGACAGTTATCCTGTTGCAAATTCGGTTTTGCCATGTCCGTTCACAAAATTCCAACATATGCAAAAGCCGATTTACATAATGGGCTATGGATCGCATTAATTATACACGTCAGGCACTGTCTGTATGCTGTGGCAGCACGGTGGTGTGGTGGTTAGCAGTGTTGCCTCCATTAGCATGATTGCAAACTCTAGTCCTGGGGTTTGACTTCCACCTTGGGTCTGTGTGCTTGGAGTTTGCATCTTCTCTCTGTGCTTGGTGGGTTTTCTCCAGGTTCTCTGGTTTCCTTCCAAAGACATGTGAGTTAGGTTGATTGGTGTCTCCAAATTGCCTGAATGAAGCCCAGCATCCTTGGAACAGTAAACTGAGTGCATGTCTCAGCTGAAAATGCACGACTGATGGATAATGCAACATTGATGTCATCTGATAATGATCACGTTCCAGTTCGAGCATCAGTAACAGATAAGGGCATACCAGTAACTTATTCAATTAGGGAAAATGAGAAGGTGACATTACATGTGGCCAGACAGGATGTTGTGGAGGCTGGTATGCCCCCCCACAGATACGCCCCTGCCAACAAGCATGACATTTTAATATGCATGGTTTACTTTTGTATTCCATGCTAGTAATAGAGCACTTTCCAGTCATATTGTGGTTGCTAGACAGCAGTCCTTATAATGCCATCCCAGCAGAGTTACATAAAACACAAAAGGTTTGAAGGAGAACAGGCTGACTCATCTGGGTCAACCCATCTTTATTGCTGCATTGGAAGAAGACTTTGAGGTGACACAGTTGAATTTGGGCCTTCATAAATCATAGACACAGGACTACAGGCCCTGAGCAGCAACACACGTAGGAACAAAAGCAGCTGCATCAACCACTGAAATTTCGCAGCCCAAAGGGGGTGTATGGAATGTTTTATTACAGTTTGTGACGCTTCATTCACGCTGCACCCAAGGCACGTACCCTGCCTGCCCCACCCTACATACACCACTGCTGTGCCAACAGCCCTCTGTTTGTGAGAGGGTGGGGTGTGGGGCTTTGTCTTTGTGACAGGGCGTGTGGATTGTCACCTACATAAAGAGAATTCCTCCCTTAGCATCAGGCTCTCGACCTTACTTCAATCTGCATCATCGAGTGATCATTTACTTCATTTAATCAACACTGTTAATGATTGACTTCAAGTTATATTTCCAAAAAGTTTTAAAGAATAATATTTTTGCGTATTTTACCAGCAGCGTCACTGAAATCCTCTTATGTAGATTTTTGCATTAAGTCACTCAAATATTTAAAGAATTGATAGTCAGGTAAATGAGGAATAACAGTGAAAATGACTTTTGATCATTTACCTTAGAAGAGGTACTCCTCATCCATTCTCTTCATGTCAGTATATGTGCAACTGCCTCATTTTATCTGCTAAATACAGCAAGTAATATGCTTTCTGTCTTAAAAACTGGACTTTGAAAAAACCTTCTTAAGTTATAGGATATTTTAATTGCCTGTTAGCACCGTTGCCCTGCCTAATCAACTGTGCAAAGACCAGTCAGTAAAACTGTGTGAAATACATTTGTCTCTCTCTCTCTCTCTCTCTCTCTCTCTCTCTCTCTCTCTCTCTCTCTCTCTCTCTCTCTCTCTCTGTCTCTCACGTTCGGGG
>JABJVR010007382.1:0-11577 GCA_025773905.1 Chitala chitala | reverse complement strand
ACTGTGGGGCGTGACAGGATCACCAACTCAGTTCATTACAGTGGGTAGAAAATTGTGTTCAACCAAAAAAAAAAAAAACGAAGTCACACTTTTCCTCGCAGTTCTTTATTCCCAACTGTTTGTTTAAATCATAAAATCCTGAACATTTAATTTACATAAAATCCACTCTGCATTACCTTCAGGATGAATATCCAGAACTTTGGCTCATGACTTGACCAGTTCAGCTTAACATTCTTGAAAGTTTGGTTTTCCCACTCTTTCATGTGTCTTCCATGTCTTTTAAGTTTCTGTTTTTTGGCTGCTGTGTTTATCTTCAGCTAATGTAAGAATTTAACAAATAAACAAACCTGCAAAATTGATTGAAAAAGCAATAACAGCAAAGATTTTTGATGCCCTCTTCCATTATTCAATTAAAACAAACTGTTACATTCCAACAGCTTTATCCTCAACTCACCAACAGTGGGAAGCTGATGAGATGAGAAGTAGGGGTGTTTTTCTTTGAATTATACCAAAGTGGGACCCTGCAGTAACTGTGAGTCATGCTTCTCACTGCCATTGTGTTCTGTTATACCCAACTATGATGACTTCCTGTGTGACAAAACTAGAAGTGTAAAAAGAGTCTGTCAGTAGCTAATTAGTGACATTTTGCTAACCTGTAGCTGTATTTGACTGTATTTTAAATATGTTTTAAAAGAGTTATGACTATAATATTGTCAACTTATTGTTACATTCTCTATTTAAATTGACAGTTAATTTGTTTGATATTGAACACAGCATGTAATTGCGGTATTGACTCACAGTAAATGTAATGAAAACATTTTGGTTAGTTATTTATTAAGAATGAATGTCCTTGTTTCTGTTTTAGACCACAAATGCACACACCACATGAAGGCACTTTTGCTGTCTAGAATATATTTTCATACATGCTTCTGGACTGTAAAAGTAAACCAAATCTGGATGTAAAATATCTGTATTTTTAATACTCCATTCTATTGCCCAGTTGAAAGTGACTAAAAACGTCTGACTAGTCATCTTGTTTAACAGAAAAGGCTTTAGATTATTGCTGTTGTTGGAACAGAGGTTTCAGAAACATTAACCACCTAATATGTGCATTGACAACTTCAAAGAAATACTTACAAAATACTTTGTGAAGTTTCTGGTAGATATGAAACATTCCAAATAACTAGAAACGGCCTGCTAGTTTATCTTGGAAAGTACAGCTTCAGTGTGTTGTTTTATACAGCTCTCTGTCATGGTTCATAGACTTAAGCAAATTCATTTGATATTACAAACTATATAGGAATTATTACACAATCTAAAAAGGACAATAAATTACAGTATTGCATAAAAGTGAAATATTTTACATGTTACATTTTCATATTTCCTTGATGATTAAAGTTGTAATTAACGATTTGTGTTGAATCTTTGTCATTTAATTTATGAAAGTGATACTACCTCCCTAACAGAAAATCATTGGAAGTAATTTTTAATTATATAAATTAGGAAAAAAAAACAGAATGCCAAGCGTATTAAAATATTTGAAGTACCTTTAATAATAACATATTGTATATTTGTATAACAAAAAATACAGAAAAAGCACACAAAAGCTCTCAAAAACATAAAATATAAATTACATAATTTGATGGAAAACATATTCAGTTAAAACTGAAATGCGTCTGTTAAATGACTAATTTAAACTTAGTTATTTAGATGTCATTAAAACTTTTTCTCAGTGACACAAAAAAGCAGAAAAATGGTTTTTCACTATATTACAGTGTACAGTGACAAAATATGAGGAAACATGTAGCAATTTTGTAAAAATGCTTTTCTGAGACTAAACTTTCAGTATAATGTAAAATGGAGGAGTCAGTGCTTTATGCCAGTCTCAATCGTTGTATTTTTATTATTATGTTCAAAGACACCATTATGGAAATTATTCAAAACTTGCATAATCTTGTACATGATTCAAGTTTTACAGCTTGAAATGAAAAAGTAAAAAAAAAAATAAAATAAACTAAAACTGGAGTGCTGTATCATTGACTGCATGAGCAAATCAGAGAAGGTTTTCATTTTAGGCTGTTAAAAAACAGGGGACACCTCCCTGGAGTGTCCCCTGCCGTGCACCTCCTGGGATGGGCTCCAGGCTTCCCGCGACCATAAATATGGCAGTAAAAAAGGCAGTAAAGTGAATGGATGGGTGGATCATGTCATATCCTCTGAGGAACTGGGAATGAAACAGTAACTTGCAAAACTGCTGCCCGGACAGTATGTGAAGTGAACATGACCACAGAAAGGGGTGATTTCTGACTGGGGTCTACGGTCGACTCATTTAGAAACTGCAGGGACTATGTTCTTGTGTTTATTCCTTTGGAACAGATTTCTCACAAAGTCCCTGATCTCAGCTGTGCTCAGGGAGTACACTATGGGGTTCAGCACAGGGGGGATAGTGGTGGCCAATGACATGCCAAAAATCCTGTCATTTGTGTTGACATCGTAAAAAGGGTATATCAAATCAATGGTTATTAATGGCACATAAAACACAGACACTGAAATAAAGTGTGAAGAACAGGTCTTTAAGGCTTTTATGCGCTCCTCCCATGTTGCAATTTTAAAGACTGAAAACAAAATACTTATGTATGATAAACCAATAATACACAGCGCTAAAAAATAGAACACTGCAATACCAAGATTTCCAAGGATATAAGTAAAAGAATTATCATTGCATCCGATACTTCCGAGAGGTGCATAGTTGCAAAAGTAGCTATCGATTACTATGGAACGACAGTAAGACAGTGTGGTTATGCTTACTGTCATTAATATTGTAAATACTAAAACAAATAACCACATCACTGTGATGATAACGGCCATTGAGGTGTTAGTGACAACGCTGTGGTACCTCAGAGGGAAGCATATGGCCACAAACCTGTCATAGGCCAGAACTGTGAGAGTGAGACATTGCAGAAAAAAGAAAAGCAGCACAAAAAACATGTTGGCCAAGCAGGCCTCATAGGAGATTTTCTGTACTGTAAACATAAACATTTCAACCACGTTAGGAAAAAGAGAAGTGCTCTCTCCCAAGTCACACACAGCTAAGTTAAAAATAGCCATATATTTGGGAGTGTGAAGACGACGGACTAGGAAAATAATTGTCATGACAAATAAATTTCCCATGAAAGAAAGGACATAACAGAAGAAGAGAAAAAAATAGAAGTAATTGACATCAGGGACACCTGAAAAACCTGTGATGATAAAGAACGCAGGACGAACAATAACAGTTGTTCTATTCAGGGTCGACATCACAACACGATCAGGAGGTCACTAATGAGGCACTTTGGGTTTTCTTTGAGCTTCAGCCTCGAAATCTGTGCAAACATCATTTGGTTGGATTTTTAAAGGGAAACACATTAAAACATTTCAAACAATGTGATCTACATTTTATTTCTGCCCACCTGTACAGCACGTCAATTGATCTGGCCTGACTCAGTCACCATTTTTGAATTTAATTGTTTATTAGTTGTATCAGTAAAAGCCGGACTGTTTAACATCTGTGCAGTTATTAACTTTTCAAACCCAGTGGCATGAAACTTATATTAAAATTAGAAACTTTTCTCTGTCTGTTTCAAAAGTAAGATATGAAAGTCTAACATTTGTGACAGCCATCCACTCAAAATAAAAAGCAGCTGGATGTAACTGGAATTTCGAAACAATTTTACTTTTATCGTCGCACTTTGTAAAATTGGTTTGTGTCAGGAAACACTGGCACTGTGCTGCAGTTATGTTGGATTATTCAAAAACATAATAATAAAATGAAGAAAAAATTATTCTAATTCTTAAAAAAATGTCAAATTAATGTGAAATTAATTTGTGAAGAAATCAAGACTTGCATCATACCCGTTTTTTTGAGAATTTGTCTGCTTCTGAGAGCAATAAAGTCATTGTCTAGTTTAAAATTCAAAGCTGCTGATAATTCTGTGCCACAGCAGCAGAACCACATGACATGAGTGTTGAAAGTGATCATAATGAGCTGCTCCAGATGAAAAGCAGTTGCAGAGTTACTGGGACTGAGGAATGTTTAGATTTTCACAGCTTATCAAAACTGGTGAAAAAGCCGAGCTCTGCTGCACCTGTATGTGTCATGAGATGCAGAGCATTACAGTACGTGAAGTTAAAAAACAACCAAAACAAACAAAAATAAAAAAATAATAATCTAACTCAAAGAGAATTAATGTTTTTTTTTTTTTTTTTTGTCCAGAAAATGTTCATAAAAATTACTTTTCAATTTATACAAAACTATAAATCATCTAAATCATTTCTGTATCCATCATTGCAGTTATCATACAGTAAACTCACCTGAGATGCAGACCTTACTGCCTTGTGTTTAATTCCTCAGTGGATCATGGACAACAGTCTCTTCTTCCTCACAGTGAACCTGCAAGGGAGTCCTGAGACTTTTATACCTCTACAGCCCTAATCTATGTCAAGTATGACATCAAAAGGTCACATTGTTTTTTTTTTCTTTTTTATGTGCTGTTTCCATGCGTACAAACATAAACATTACACACAGTTATAAATTAAATTAATTAATTAATATGCTATTTAGATTACTATCGTATGTAACATATATTACTTCTGACCACTAGATAATAATAATAATAATAATAATAATAATAATAATAGCCACATTCTTTTTCCAGGGATTGGGTCGCCTAGGCCTACCCCAGGACTGCCACCACAGTGCACCAGCCCCTTATGCTCCTTCCTGCAGGTGGTGGGTCAACAGGAAGCTGGGCCCACGTTGCTCTTTTGGGCTGAGCCCAGCCGGGTCCCGTTAGCGCAGACCTGGCCACCAGGCGGTCCGCGGGAGAGGCCCCGCTAACAGGAATCCAGGCGATGTGATGGTACTTAGCTCCTAGGGTCATTCGGGCACTCAAAACCCTCCACCACTTTAAGGTGGCAGTTCAAGGAGGGGCCCAGATATTTTTATTTTGTAACGACGTCCACCTCCTCACACTGGACAGAGAGAGGAGTGATGGGAGTCTTGGATCTCCTGAAGTCCACAACTAGTTCCTTTGTTTTATTGATATTGAGCTGGAGGTGACTGAGCCCACACCAGTCATCAAAGCTGCCCACCACTGACTGGTACTGTCCATGGTGTCTCTACATTGTAAGCATCCCACAACTGCAAAGTCAGCAGAGAACCTCAGAAGATGGCAGGACACTGAGTTGCATTTGAAGTGTGTGGTATACAGGGTGACGTGGAATAGAGACACAACTGTCCCCTGTGGAGCTGTCATGCTGGAGACCGCAGTGCCAGACACACGGTCGTGTAAGCGGATGTACTGGGGACGGCCTGTCAGATTGTCCGTAATCCCAGAAATCTAGGGAGTTTTCCTTTGCATTGTTTTTACGTTTTTCGCTAGCAGAGCAGGTCTGATTGTGTTGAAGGAATTGAAGAAATAAAAAAAATAAAATTAAAAAATTAAAAAACACAGCGCCCCCCCCCCCCACATCTCCAGGTGGGTGCAGGCACACCAAGAAAGGGAAAACCAGAGGTGAGAGGAACTCCAGGATCAGTCTCTCAAAGGCCTTCATTATATGTGAGGTCAACACCACTGGACTACAGTCACTGGAGACCTTGGGGTGTACATTCTTTGGTACAAATCAATCAATCACATCAAATTAACTTTATTGTCCCAGAGGGAAATTTGTCTTGGGCTCACAGTGCTGCTGCTCAAAGCTGGGAATACAACAATACATAAACATGACCAGTGGGAGGGGGGAGAAAACAGTGGAGACAGAACAGGCTGTCCACGCAGGCTGCCGTGACAGTACTGCACCCTTTAGTACAGATCATTTCAGAACAACAACGATAATTTACTAACTGGGCAGGCAGTCATTACAACTACACTCAAAAAAAGGAAATGAAGGCCAGGCATATTAAAAAGCAAAGTATGATTTAAAATTTACAAGTAAGAAACAAAAAGAGACAATTTAAAAAGACAAAATGAGTCAATGACATAAATAAATACCCAACATGAATGAGGTAAAAGCTATGTTTAAAAAAAGTAAATAAAATGATAAAATAACTTAAGTGCACCAGACATTATTTATTTAATTATTTATTTTTAAAGCAGATTTGTTTTGCAGAGCAACAGAAGTTGGAGTGAAAGAAAGCTTATAGCAATTATTTTTATAATTGACAGTACGATAACGTCTTCTTGAGGGTAGGGCTTTATATTCACAGTGCAACAAGTGGGACATCAGTCTGTCAGACATCAGTCATTTTCTCAACTGCTTAGTCCTGGTGAGGGTTGCGGGGAAGTCAGGAGCCCATCCCAGAACACATAGGGCACAAGGCAAGGGACAGCTAGGGTGGGGCGCCAAACCACTACAGGGCACACACACACACACACACACACACACACACATTTGGACACACCAATCAACTGAACCTGCATGTCTTTGGACTGTGAGAGGAAACCAGAGCACCCGGAGAAATCCACCAAGCAAAGGGAGAACATGCAAACTCCACACACACAGAACCAAGGAGCAGGTAGGACGTATCCCTAATAATTCTTTTTGCCTGTGCAAGAACAGAAATGTCAAAGACTGACTGTAAGGAAGGATACTCCTTCCTCCTATCACTTTCATGATGTTTTGACAAGTTTCTGGACAGTAAAAAACCAAACCAGGCAGCCATGCCATACCTGATGAGACTTCCAAGCACAGCATAAAAAAAAAAAAAAATAAATAAAATCATAATCTTTGTGCTCACACAAAACACTCTTAGTCATTTTAAAAAGTGTAATCTCTGGGGAAATTTAGAACACAAATAGTCAAAATGCACATTCTAGTTAAACAGATTGTCCACATAGACACCCAGATTTTTTAAAAGATTGGAACTGTTAAGTTTCCCTGCCTTCATGAGGTTATGAGGCCGCAGTTCTCTTGGGTCAAAAACAATCTCCAAATTCTTTTTGTCCAAATTCAGTGTCAGGTGATGCTCCTTGCACCACAACTGAAAGGAGTCTTTCTCTTTGAAATATGTGAAGGGACAGTTTTCAGTTTTGAGTAAACTCAAAATTACAGTATCTCAGAATTTTATAATTTCATTGTTTGCCAGACTGCTTCTACATTTCTTTGTGTATAAAGTGAAAAAAACAGAAGAACTTACAGCTCTTTGAGGAATCCCGGTGCTGCACGTTTTCAGTTTAGAAAAAGTGTTGTTTCTTTTTACTTTCTGTGTCCTATTTCTTAAAAAAAAATAAAACCATTTTATAAGTGGAGGGCTTATGTTTAGGTCCTGAATACGCAGATGAGGATGAATTGTGTTAAAACAGAGCTGAAATCAGCAAGTTAAACCCATGCGTAAACATTTGAAGTTTCTACGTGTTTACAGATGAGATGGGGCATGCTGATAACTGCATCTGTAGTGCTGAGCCCCTGTCCATATGCAAACTGCAGAGGATCAAGAAAGGAGTTAATTCTGTTTTTAGTATGTTAACCATTATTTTCTCAAAACACTTCATTACAATGCGTGTTAAAGCCACGGGTCTTTGTTTAAGGCTGGGAATGTAGTCTTTGGTATGGGTATGACTGGAGACTTTTTCCAGACATGCGGAACATAACTGTTTTCAGTTGACCACTGAAAGATTGGACACCAGGCCTCTGATAATTCCTGGGACAAGTTTTTGATTAAGAAAGCTGACAAGCTGTCAGGACCTGCAGCTTCCTTGTTGCAAACTTTGCTAAAAACAGACTGTACACATTGCTGATCAGTTTTGAAATTAGCAATGGAATCCACATACATACTTAGGTTAAAAACTGATTCAAAATCATGGTCATTTCATGTGCCAAATCTTAAGGAAACGTCACTGAGATTGCTGACACAGCCCTCATCATTCATGGTTATATCTTTTGCTTGTTGTCATGTGTGTGATCTTCATGGAATCCCAAAGTTTTTTTATTGTCTATAGCGCTAAAGCTCCTTTCTAAAGTCTCCTGCTGCTTCTTTGTTGCTTTTCTTAACACGATGTTGAGTTCCTTTTGTGCTATGGCTACACCCGTCCTGTCCTTATTTTTGAAAGCCAGTGTCTTTTTATTTATGCTTAAGATTGGAAAGTGCAAGATATGTTTCTTTTTTGGAATATACCTGGTCTATAGAGAAGTTTATATAGTATGTAATGATCTCTTTAAGTCCAAATGGTGGAAGATCCCCCAGTCTGCACAAGAGAAGCAGCCCCTCAAGGTCTCCAGACTATGATCAGACCACTGCAACACCATCTTTTTTTGGCTTTAATGTCTTTAGCACTGATCTGTATCTGGGCATTAGATGGGCTGTGGCATGGTCTGATTTTGCAAGAGGAGGAAAGTTCCTTGCTCTGTATACATTTTCAATGTTACTAAAACCTTTGTCCGGTACTTTGGTCGTGTCTCGCTGGTCCAGTCTCCCCAGATGCCTGCACACGCCATTTCCTCACCAGACTAATCTCCCCAGATGCCAGCCCTCATCTCGTCCTTGCCGGTCCTATCTCCCCAGAAGCCTGCACATGCCTTGTCTGTCCGTCCTTAGGCTATCCAATTCCATCTGTTTGCCCCAGTCCCTGGTATTTCCCCCTTTTTTCTTGGTCCTGGTCTGCTGCCTTGTCCTGTCTCCCCTGGTTGGTCTCTGTTGCCTTTGTCTCCTGGTCTCCTGTCCCTGTCTCCTCCTGTTCCTACCTTAGTCATTACCCATGCCATCGGCCAGCTTCATGTGTTGTCTTCCCTTTTAGTTGCCTGTCTATCTCGTGGTTCCTTGTCTCTTGGTATGCCTTAGTCTTCTTTCTTGGTTTTCATCTTCTCATCTTTTCTGCTCCCCTTCACCCTGGGATCACCTTCTGTATGGTGGGGTACTGTCATGCCCGCCCTGCCTGTCATGCTCCCTCTGTCCACTAGATGTCGACCTTCCTCCTGTCATTTCCTGCTGATTTCCTCGTAATTGCTCCCCAAAAAAAACAAAAAAAAAATTATATATAAATATATACATTACACCATACATTACACCTCTATTGCGATCATTCCGACCATCTGCTTGCCAACTGTAGGGCAGGTATTGCCGCTTTTTTCTGATCAACAATTACATGTTCCTCTCATGTTGTCACATAATAACTGAATCATTGTTCAAACAGCCCTCATGGATTTAGGTGCCGCAGGAAACTTCATAGACACTTCAGTTACAGACAGGTATGAAATCCCTACTACTCTGTTACACCACCCTATTTTTGTAAAAGCTGTCGATGGTCAACCCTTGTGCTCAGGTAAAATCACCTGACAAACTGAACCCCTATCCGTATCCATCGGGGCTTTTCACTATGAGGAGATGCAGTTTTTCGTCTTACCTATTCTGCAGGAACCAATAATCCTAGGATATCCATGGCTCCAACAACATAATCTTCGCACAGATTGGGAACAACACGAATTCACTGCATGGAGCAACCATTGTCGCTGGCACTGCATTCCACAACAGGCCTGTCCGTGAATTCACTGTCCGAAGGTAAATTATTATGCCACTTCCGTAGAAAGCCCCCTACCTGAAAGAGGAACAGTGGTACCTGAACAGTATCATAGCTTCAGTATCATAGCTTCTTGATGTGTTCACCAAAGCATTCATATTACCCCCTCATTGAGAACATGACTGTGCCATTGACCTCCTAGAGGGGGCTCCCCTTCAAAACAGGAGGATTTACCCTTTGTCCAAACCTGAGGAAGAGGCCATGGAGACCTATATTCGGGAGGGACTGGCCCAAGGTATTATCTGTCTGTCTACATCCCCTGTGGCATCCAGATTTTTTCTAAATAAAAAAGACGGGGGACTACGCCCTTGCATTGATTACCATGCCCTTAACAAAATAACCAGACATGTCTTATCAGCCGCCCTCGAACAATTGAGAGGAGGCCAATGGTATACCAAATTAGACCTTGGAGGTGCGTACAATCATATTCGCATACGAGAAGGGGACGAATGGAAGACAGCCTTCCACACTGCTAGAGACCAGTATGAGTATCAGGTCATGCTGTTTGGACTACAAAATAGTCCCTCCGTCTTTCAAGCTTTTATGAATGACGTATTTTCAGACATGCTCAATTGATTAGTTATCGCTTACATGGAGAACATTTTAATCTATTCCTCAATGTTTGACGATCACATCTCCCAGGTTAAACAGGGACTACAATGACTGAGAGAGCACCACCTGTACGTAAAACTACAGACGTCCCTTCTAAAGAACAAACAACAGTCTACATTTTAACCCAGAAGGTAAATACGTTTTGAGAAACTAAAACACTTTTTTATCATAGCTCCCATTTTACATCAACCCAATCCTGAGCTGCCTTTTTACATGGAAATAGATACATCTGAAACCGGGGTGGGCTCCATATTGTCCCAGTGCACCAAAGCCCGCAATAAACTGCTTCCCTGTGCTTTTTTTCCAGCAAGCTATCAGCTGCAGAACAAAACTATGATGTCAGACATCCTGAGCTTTTAGCAAAGAAGTTGGTGTTTGAAGAATGGAGATATTGGCTAGAAGATGCTGCACACCCTTCCGTGGTGTACACAGATCATAAAAACCTTGAATACCTCCACAAGGCGAAATGACTGAACTCTCAACAGGCAACGTGGGCTTCATTCTTTGCAAATTTTAACTTCCATGTTTCCTATATCCCAGGAAAAAGGAATGTAAAAGCTGATGCCCTATCTCATCAACATGATACCAGAATAGCTGACTCCGTATCGCCTATTCTCCCTTCGTCCTGCATCGTCGCCCC
The DNA here is from genome assembly GCA_025773905.1 of Chitala chitala. Lineage (NCBI taxonomy): Eukaryota > Metazoa > Chordata > Actinopteri > Osteoglossiformes > Notopteridae > Chitala > Chitala chitala. Next base: position 774 of record JABJVR010007382.1, on the reverse strand, counting down.
TATTCATCGGATCTCCTCGGTACTATTAGAGTCGAGATGAATGTTACCTCTCCTCCTGTCGAACGACCTCAGGGTAAACTTTTTGTTGTTCCTCATTTACGTAACGCTGTGTTGCAGGCAATACATGACAACCCAAGCAGTGGACATTATAGAATCATTAGGACAGCAAATATCATCTCCAAGCATTTCTGGTGGTCCTCGTGGCAAGAGGATTGCCATGATTACACCTTAGCCGGTCCAGTTTGCTCCCAAGTGACAAGCCCTTGTACTGCACCCTCCAGACGACTTCAACTTCTCCCTATTCTAAACCGACCCTGGTCTCACATTGCATTGGACTTCATTATGGACTTACCGGTATCACAAGATAACACTGCTGTCCTTGTTATCATTGATAGATTTTCTAAAATGTTCCTGTTGCTTCCATTACCGAAATTACCCACTGCTAATGCTACCGCTGATCTAATCTTCACATATGTGTTTTGTTATTTTGGCTTACTGGTATCCATTGTGTCAGATAGAGGTCCACAGTTTAGCTCCCAGTTATGGAAGGTGTGTCTTAATAAACTACATATCACCGCTGACCTTTCCTCTGGGTATCACCCCCAGACAAATGGACAAGTAGATGTCACGTCCCGCCTACCATACCTTGTGTGTCCACCAGATGTCCCCTTTCCTGCCATGTTTTCCTTCTGTAATGTAGCCTTCGTTATATGTTGCCAGCCCTGTGTATTCCCCTAGTTAATTCCTGCCTGTGTTTGTACCTGTTGTGTCCTA
>JABJVR010007381.1:0-10424 GCA_025773905.1 Chitala chitala | reverse complement strand
TTTTAAGCTTTTCGGTGCATTAATCCATTAACTTCCGCGGCCCCCCACGTGGGGTATTACAACCCCCCCCCCCCCCCGCTTATTTTGACGTCATACACAACGCATTTCGTAATACTGTGGGCTGTTTGAAGAAAAATTAATTGTTCGGTGTGAGCGCATTTATTAGTAGGCCCTCTGTAGGCTTATTGATTAAATGGTGAAATTTGCACTGTTTCAGATTATTATACTGATGGATAAAGGGAGTGAATTATTCAGTTGCTGTTATTACTTTTTTGTCTACAAATACTTACAATGATTGGAATTTCCCACTCATTTATAAAAACTAAAAGTTATTCAAAGAAAGCAATTTAGGTTAGAACATTCCTCAATGATATTGCACACTTTCACATGGTACATAAATATACATTTTGACAAAGTGACAACTAGATTCCGCCTGATGCCCGGTGGGGATCTTCATGTAGAAAAACCTGTGATGACGTCCTTAATCTAATGGGCCCCAACAAGCCACACAGCAGTAACAGTAGCGTGAAGGCTAATGCACACCAGCTGCTATATCTCATCTTGAAGTGGCCTCTAACTTGGGCAGCCTTTAACCTCATAGGTGGCTGGGAAGTGAAGGTGATATTTTAGGGCCGAAAACAAAAATAGCATCCTGCGCACTCAGATTTCCAAGAGAATCCAGGTTCTTCTCACAGGCCAGACATGTTCGGCAAGAGGAAACATTCGATACAGCCTCAACAACAGAAAACAATGTGGTGTACACTCTTCAGGAGACGACACGGCATGAACACGTATGTGGAGAAGGTATGAGTTTGCTCCAGTTATATCTGTCACAGTTCACTGTTCTTCTCCATAATTCATTTGTAATTTTCCTAACTTAACTTCAACCCAAATCTAATCAGTGTGCACTTAAAGTCAATAGATGTCATTCTTGGTATTGTTTGCCCGAATCCCGAGAGGATAACCTTCACTAACAAAGTGTTAGGAATACCTTTGAGTTGCTCTGAGGTGTTCTTCTTACAAAGCAAAAATGTAAAAGCAAGACCTCAAGTTTGAAATTACTCTTAGAAAAGCAGCACTTCCCAATACAGCTTCCGAAAAAGCACAACCAAAGGTTAAAAACAAAAAGGAATAAGGACAGTTATAACAGTGTTTAGACAGCAAAATGGCAGATGCATCTGACTATAAATGTGGCTGGAGTCCCAAGCAATTATGCTTAATTTACTAAGAATTTAGTAGTGCCTTCTGTATTGATCCTGGGGCACTGACCACCACTGTCAGCATGTTGGATAAGTATTGATTTCATGCTAATTCAGAAAACTTGCACTGTACTGCATAGCTAATGTACCCAAGTTGACAAAGAGTGACTCTGGATTCAGCATCTAAGGTTAAAGAACATCCACACTGGACCAGGCCAGGGGACGGTGTGCACGCCAGCAGGCTCACACTTGGCTGTCTGCTGTGTTCTTGTACCTGATCAGTGCGTGTCTCTCACCACGACACACTCACTCCTGTCCATCTGCAGAGACTTCACTGGACCCCCCTTTGATACTGCCCAACAGTGCCGCAGAGCTACGCAGTGTGCATGCTGCTATTTTGACATATCTGCATTGGTGGCCACACATAACTCAGCAGCTGCTATGCAGCTATGGCTGCCTTGGTGCTGTGCAAACGACAATCATATTACCTCAAGCCAATCAATGAAGAAAAAAAAAAAAACAAAACAAGCTTGAGTTGGCATTTACCTTGGGACAGTTTGACAGGTTTGGTGACGGGGAGACCGTCCAGGGCACACTGGTTCCCACAGGGGTGCAAGATAATAACTCCACCCTGGTTTTCAATGTAGCAGTGCTGGGCTGCAATCCCTGGGCCCTGAACGTTGATGTCTGTGTTCCCATGACCTATAGTTGTCCGTCCTGGAAGAACAGTGCATCCTGAAGCATTAGTACTGTGACTCTCACTGCTCTCTTAAACACCTGCAGACTCACAGTGCATCCTGAAGCATTAGTACTGTGACTCTCACTGCTCTCTTATACACCTGCAGACTCACAGTGCATCCTGAAGCATTAGTACTGTGACTCTCACTGCTCTCTTGTGTGGCTGCACTATGTTGGACTGCTTAACCAAACAAACACATGCAGTGGCTTGGTTGGTGGCATGAAGGCTCGGCACGTAAAGTCTCAACGTCTCTGTTCTGTGGGTGTGGAGTTTGTACGTTTTATCCAAGCTCCAGTGAGCTTCCTCCAGGTGCTCCAGACTCTTACCATGGTCCAAAGACACTCATTGCAAGTGAAGAGGCACCTAAAGTGTCCCTAGTTTGTCAGTTTCAGAGCTTGTATGTGTGTCTGTGTGTGATTACACTACGATGGTTTGGGAATGTGAGAGCCAGTGAATTCCTTGTGATGGTATTACCTGGGTTAGAGTGTAGGCCCAAATCTACTTTGAAATAGATAAGCTATTCATTCATGTTTGAAAATTAGAAGGTCCTGCTCAATGTTGCCATTTGTATGAACTCAGCCCCCAAAACAGTAGCTGCTCTGGAGTACATTATGTGTCCCAGACAGATACTTTCAGCTGGAGGGGCACATTCCACACCAGCCCTTTGAGTCATCCCTCATCTGAGCACAGATAACAGCACAGGCAGTGAAATGCCTCACTGGAATGGCAGAGCCCCTCCCACTGGCTTGACGAGACCCCGATTAACCGCAGGTCTCACCTTTACTCCCTCCATGCTGCCCTAACTGACAGAATCAGAAAGATATGAAAACATGAAAAGACAGAGAAGGGATACAGTTTATATCGCCAAGGAGGAGGAGCAGTGCTGAGTGTGTTTGTTGAGCTGTAGCGGAGATAGTGAACCCTGTCCCTCCCCCCTGGGTGGTTACACACAGAAACAGGGGTGACTGCAGGGTCAGGCCGGAGCCTTCTGGTTAGCATCGCTGAGCTCATGCACTGAGCTGTATGTCTGTGCTCGCTGGCTATGTTAGCCTGTGCAGCCTAGGATGATGGATATGGCTGCAGAGAAGTGATGTAACAGTCGCTGTTTCATATTATATACGGCAAAAAATCTCCCATTCCTCTAGGACTAATAAATTGCATAAAGCTTTTAGTTTTTTTTTTGCCTTGTTACCCCTGTCCACAAAGTGAATAGCCAGGAGGACCTGAAGACGAATAAACTGTTGTTCGAACTCGCATGATGTTTGGCGTCTGTCCTTATAACAAGGCTGTTAGTACAACCCCACCTCACAACCCACAGCTTACTATATTTGTCATTCACGGGATGATGGGAAGTGACAGGAAGTGACCCCTGAAATATATTCCTTTTACTGCTCCCTCGTGTTTTAAATCAATATCAGGTATCATTCACTCTTCTGTTTGAAAATATCTGGGTGGTTTGTATCATTTTCTGTATTTGTTCACTTGTTTTGAGTGTCTTTCCAGAGTTCAGTTGTATTACCTTCTTGATTAATAATTGTTAAGGTTATTTATCTGATTTTGCTTTTCCTTGAAACAGGTCAAAATTTTGCCATTTCCTTCAAGTGGATGTTTTACTTGAGTGATTCAGGTAAAGCAGTTTGCTCAATGGTATTAAAGCAATATTCTTTCTTAAACATTACTAGCTACTATCGGGGAATAAGTCTGAGACCCTATACTAGCTGTCCATCCATAGGCTGTCTAAACATAGTTACTGTACATGCTAAACAGGCGAAGGTTTTGAGCAGGACCACTTACAGCATTTTTCCACTGTACTAGGTACTGAATGTTGGGCTCTAAAAAAATCAGTACTTTTTCCCGCTGCCTTCCTTTGCAGTATCAGACCCAGTACTGAAGTCTCAAACAAACTGTACTACTCGCGGTATTTTGGTACTTAGGGGTGGGACTTGAAAAGGTGTTTAATGTCAATTGGTTTTGTAAACAACATGCCTTGCAAACACAAAATACAGCTGCCACCTTGAAAAAGCACAGTTATAAACAACAATAAAAGTAAAAATCAGTTAATAATAATTAAGGACGTATGGGGAAATTAGGAAACCCAAGCTTTAACTGTCATATGGTCAAATTGTAATTAATAATATAACTGTTTCTAACCATATTCAGTTAATGAAAACAGCAAATTAAAGCATTAAATCCTAATGACATACATTTTGTTCAACGTGTTTAAGGGTAGCAGAAGTGTTTCCAATTACTTATCTTCAAGTCACAGTTTTACAGTCAACAACACTCCACATTTTGTCTTTGCACTTGGATAATGTTTTTTTGCTGGCTGCCAAGTTAAAAGCTTTAGTTAACAAAGGCACAACATATATTTTAAATGTCAGTCTGAGGGAGGTGACAGATGACAGTATTCTGCTCCGGGGTGTGTTTTTCATGCCAGTGTAAAAACCTAGCACCATTGATCCTGACACTTATCCATGGCCTAAACGGAAATCAGACAATTTGAGTGAGTGTGGTTACGCTGTAGGATGTGTTTTTGAGGTTTGCACGCTGTGGGGAGTTTGACCCTGGGTGCAGAGGGTCATGACCCCTGACTCCCAAGAACCAGGACCAGGAGGTGCTCACCTTCAAGCAGGGGCAGTAGGGTGATAGCAGTGCTGAGTCTACCACTTCCCAGGCTGACCAAGTGGGGACGCTCTGCTTGGACCTTCAGCCCTTTTCCAGTCTCAATCAGATCCAGTGGGGTGCTCTGTGTGTGTGGGGGAGGGGGCAGGGAGGCGAGGGGGCAGGAACAGAAATGTCACTGCTCAGTCTCTCCTATAAAACACCCTGCGATTTCACACTCATTGTCATGCAACAACAAGTCCCATTTGACAATCTGCCACAATTATCTTCACAATGACAGAATGTACACAAACACAATTAAAACACCTTAATAAGTCCTTAAATGTTAATTTCAGAGTTGTTTTCATATGCTGTCTTTTCCAACATAGTGGCCTTATAGCACTGAACAAAAGTAAAGCTACGACGAGGAAGCAGCGTTTTGTGTTTGGACATAATGGAGGTTTATGGAGGTTTAACCATATTATCGTGGCTAACGGTGCACCATATTAATGACCTGAAAAAACCCTCATGGGCTGGAAGGGAAAAAATCTGTGAGATGTGTAAACTCAGTTGGTGTGTGATCTCCCCTCACTCCCCGAGGCAGAAAGAGCAGAAACATATCTGTACAAGTCACAATCTGAACCTCCCACTTCACTTGTGTCAGCTCTGATTTTCACTCTTTCCTACATTTTTCAGCATTACGGTAGCTGCAGAGAAACTGTACAGACTTTAGGTACCGTAATGCAAAAAAAGTTGATTTGTTCTGCTACAAATAAATTGTAAATAGGTCTCGTTTATGTATACGTCTGTAACGTTCTCACACAGCCCAGTGCTGGAGCTCGGCGCTGACACTCAGTGCTGCTGGAACATTTGGGTTTCCCCTAATCCAGCTCCCAGACCAACATGCCTTCCAAAGCACATCACGAGAAAACTGTCATAGCGCAAGCATTCACTGGAACCCGCTGGAAAACTCGCGTCTGTCTGAGCTGAGTGTGTGTGCGTGCATGCATGGAAATATATGTGTAAATAGCAAATTCCTTTTGGATTACCTTATAAACGGCTTCATTAAAAGAGCCAAATGTGCTGTTTAGTGCTATCGCAAAGATTTATTGTGTTTTGACTACGTTTTCTATATTAAAATCATTCTGGGAATCTTTTTTATCTTTGGCCGTTGGACCTGGTGCTGCAGAACATTAATTTTCTAAGTCATTGCTTTTGCATGGTCAATAACAGCTCAAAAAGACTTCTCTCTATCCGGTTTCAATTGCTTAGCTAACCAGAGTCCCTTGCAGTTTTGTATCTACCCTATTTTTTCTCTTTTTTTGACCTTTGGAACACCAATCCTTCATATATGCTGTCCGATAATAGTCTTGTCTGAATCAAAACAGCATGTAACACCATACACAAGGCCTGGGACATGTCTGGATTGGACCCTGAACCCTCACACTGCTAAGGCCAGAAAGCAATCCTACTGGCTCCAACTATCATGGGTTCTTATGCCTGGGGGGGGTGTCTTCTCCATTGTGGGTTATTCTCAAACCCAACCTGACTAGATTGCGCTCACCTGAAAGCATCTCCCTACAGCTCATTCTCTCTTTGTTCAGTAAACAGATGTCAGAAGCAAAAGCACCCTCATGTTGGCTGCCTACAGATCCCTCAGTAGGGATTACCTGGATCCAATCAGGCTGATCACTTAAAGCACAGACATGTTTAATTTAGGAGGATTTAATTCCATGAGAAATTCCTCTCCAGGCCTCATGTGATACAAGCCTGCAAGAGCTAAAAAGTTCTCCCTTCAGATAGCTTCACACTGCCTCCTTCCTCATCACAGGGAAAAAGCTCAAATGTCTACTCCTCCAGGCCCCACCTTATGGTACTTGGACCTCATCCACAAAAGGCACCTCATGAATATCAAATCAACCTCCAGCTGCCCCACCAAGCATTCCACATCTCCCTAGTGTTGACTGTCCCCATTCTGAATCCTGCAGGGTCTCTAGCTCCAGCCACTCAGAAGAGTCACGTTGGTGTCTTGTCGCCTTCGATTTCTGCCCGCCTACGTGCTCAGCGACAGAAGAGGCTTTCTGTCACCCCAGAACCATCTCTCTGTCACAGTCAATTGAAAATATGCCTGGAGGCGATGAAATTCTCCCGAGTTCTTCCAGAAGTCCCAGGAAGTCTCAGAAGAGTGCAAACCACTCTCCAGTCGGTGGTTATTTTAAGAAATTTAATTAATTCTCATTAAATTGAAGGGGCAATTTTTTTTTCACGGCAAATAAACTGGTTTTAAAGCTCTGCCATTCTGTATTATATTATGGAAGTTGTGTTTTGCCATCTTTAAAATGGTCTTTGAAAGGCCTGAAAGGTAAGGATGGGATGTGTAGTTCTGTCAACACAATGCTGCCCCTAACAGGAGGACATGATGTACTGTGGATACACATCTGACCCGTGTGATACTGATCTGAATGGCATGTTCCCTGCAGCCTGGGCTTGGCGTGTGCATGCTTGCATCGCCAGCAGTTCAGCTACAAGCCGCCCCCCCAACGCTGCTGAGACCAGGTGCAGTTAGCTGCTGGATGAAAGCCCCTCCTTGTTATTTTCTGTCATTCTGAGGACACCTTTCTCCAAGGCAACATACAGTTTTTAATAATTTATGAAGGTTTGTGATGTGCTACACTAAACCAAGCTTCTACTGGGACAGAAACCCTCAGGCCAAAAGTCTAGCAGGATACAGGAGCTCCTTTAGACTCTCAGTCAGACTCATTGCCTGACCTGTAATGGGTCCATCAGTATGTATATAATAAAGTATCATGGAGGACCTAACTAACCTCTGATCAGAAAGGTTCTTGTTTGGTTCTTGGGGCAGATGATTCCCTTCCAACTGAACATGAGTATGCAAGAACATAAGTAACACCACTACATTGACTGGCAGCTGCACTGGGCCGTGCTTGTACCATATCCTGTGCATCTCCATGTGAACCAAAATGATGATAGTCATCTTTGTGTCTGGACACACATGATCAAAATGCTGACGCAGCCCATTCTGCAGTTTACACCCAGTGAGCTGCACGCTTTGCTTTTTGCTTGTCCCCACCCTGGTTCTGGTGATGTTTGTGAGCCTGATTATTGCTGCTTGACCTTTGTCTATCTGTCTGTATATGCTGTCCCCCCATGGTGCTTCTGTCCCCGTGTCCCTGTGGGCTGTAGTGTTTTTAAACCTGACCTTCTCCTGCTTTGCATTCTTCAGCTCTGGCTCTTTGTTGTCACTCTTTATCTGTACAGCTCTAAGGTGAGCCAAGATGTCCTGCACCAAACCGGAGTTTCGTGGTCATGTCCTGCTGCCCTTACACAAAGTTACTCTCTTAACTGTTTTATTCCGAGAAAGCAGTGATGTTTAACAGGTACTAAAACAACCCCCAGAGAGGAAAAAAAAGTTAAACTAAGTAAGATCAGCTTTAAGTATGAAACAAATTAAATGAGTGAATACAGTCACTGTGATGGGTTGGCGCCCCTCCCTGGGTGTCCCCTGCCCTGCGCCCTATATGTTCTGGGATGGGCTCCAGGCTTCCCGCGACCCTTAACAGGATGAAGCGGTATAGACGATGACTGACTGACTGACTGACTGACTGACTGAATACAGTCACGTAGATTTATTTCCATAAATTGCTGAGAGGTAAACTCCATGTTTTCCTACACCACAATAAACACTGTTAAAAGCCCAAATGAGTAAAAGAACACTTGTAAGACACAATTGCTTGGCTGTTTTCACCATCGCCATGTAACATTTTGCATGAATGGTTCTTTTGTTCACACTCTTGTGACCTTCAATTCTTCCCACAGTTCTGCTGCTGTATGATACACTTCAGACCAAGTCTTTGCTAGGCCAGTCCCCAGGCCTTAACTCTGGGTCAGGCCTGTTGCTGCATCCGTGGGAACAGGTGCTAAAACTATGGTTGGAAAAGCAATGGAGGGAGTTTATGTCCTGGCCCCACACCTGCAACAGCTCACCTGTAGCACCTGGTGGGTCTGTCGTCTGCACTCGGGCACGTTTCTGTTCAGGCTGTCCATGTCCACAATGTTGTCAACTGACCCGTCTGGTACATGAAGGTCCTGCAACAGACATGGACACCTCATGAATCAGATGTCTCAGTCTGAGTTGATTTATAGTGCAATTTTTCCTTTTGTTGTGATGTCAAATATTCAGATAACTTCTGGTGTTGTCACACAAGAAGTCTTGCTGTTTAAAGTGCAGTTGATTTTCACTGAAAAAATTTTTTGTTAATTTTATGTAATTGAATTTTGTTGTACTGGAGAAAAATTTAGTTATAGAATAAAAGTGAAACAAACACTATAAACTCTGTATGCCCTGACTAAGTTGGATTTACTGCATCTTATAATGCATGCAAAAAAAAAACAGACCATGTCACTTCTTGGAGAAAGTTTTGCCTGCACGTGATGTTGCCTGACCTCCACTAGTAACCCTGAACAGAGACAGTAACTGTGGCGTAGTGACGCTGAGAAGTTTAGGTTACCCAAAATAGACAACCACATTAGGTGATGACTAATGAATGGCAACAAAAGATTTTTGGATAACTGTACATGTGACTGTAAAGGCTACCAGAACATGCACGAGCAGACATAAATAAATACAAACAGCAGTACTTGACTGCTTGCAGGACTCATAGCTGCCAGTTCCGTAGTAGAAACATGTAGGATTTAGAAGAGCGGATTCATGGCTACAACAGAACTGATCTGAGCTGAGTCAAATGTGGTGGGGTATTTTTTAGCAGAAACACCCAAGTCACCACAAATCCTTAGCATGTGCACGACACCCTTCAGATCTCTTTGTAAGTGAGGTGTTCCACGAGCCTAAACGCTTTGGCACTGCTGGAAAAATCCCACACCTCTCCCCATTTCCTTTGCTTTTTTGTGGATTTTGGCACTGAGATAAAGGTCAGTCCGGGCAAATGAATTGTAGTGATTGTTACTATATTTACCTTGTACATACTTATTGTGAACACCAAGAAACACAAACAGCAGGTGCGTAAAAGTATTTAAACATTTTAAAACTGAAGCTCCACGTGTTCGTAATGTAGTTGCGTAATTTGAATTGAACTGAAAATCGTACTGCAGAACTGTGTTTTCTTCTGTATGAGAACAGACAAGCCCCCCCCCAACACATTAGGTTACACATGCTGTTCACCTACACAAATACTGTGTATATGATCTGTGCTGTTAAAAGTACTGCGCTGACCACCTGTAATACCGTTGGCACTAAAAATCTTCACGATATAATTATCCGATAAAGAAACGCAGCACAAAGAGTAACGACACCCAGGTTTTTATGAAAACTTTGCACTTGTTATACTTCTATATGCTTGCTTTGTCACTAAAAACAATGACATGGTAAGCTTTTAACCCGTTGCAATCAAGGTAATTGAAGCTGTACATTATCATTATTAGAGAGACAGTCAGGAAAGTCTTTCATCACATCAGCACTTCATGCAGCTGTTTTACTGGCACTGAACATCTGGCAGCTTTCTGGACTGAGAGCCATTTAACAAAAAGTAGGGCGGCATCATAAATGAAACCGTTACCTGTCTGTAGTTGTCCAGCAATGATGTTGCCTCCATTACTGATAATTTGGCAGTTCAGCGCACCGTTAAGACACGTAAATGTACAGAAGCGCTTCGTCCTCCTGTTCTCTTTTCTGGACCGCCAGGTAAAGCAAAGGCAAGCAGAAGAACTTAAAACCTACCTGTTTCCCTCCTAGTGCCTCTCACTGTCCTCAGACATCCTCCACTCTCTCTCTCTCTCTCTCTCTCTCTCTCTCTCTCTCTCTCTCTCTCTCCATCTCTCTCTCTCTCTCTCTCTCTCTCTCTCTCTCT
>JABJVR010007379.1:0-11580 GCA_025773905.1 Chitala chitala | reverse complement strand
CCCGACAACGTAGCTCCCAGGGTCATTTGGGCACACAAACCCCTCCACCACTTTAAGGTGGCAGCTCGAGGAGGGGTCCATTATAATTTTATTCCATTATTAACAACATTGCCAACCTGGTAGAATTGTTCCCGGAATTCATCAATGAATTCAAACTTCTTACCACTGAACACTCTAGCATAGGTTATAAAAACACACAAACAGAACTTTTTGTTCACTTAAAACATCTCTGCATATGAAAGCAGCTTTTTGTATTCTGAGTGCAATTCATAGACTTCAACAGTGCTACTGCTGCCAGTGATGTGCGTTCTTTTGAAAAGTTCCCTCCGTTTCCACTGTACGCAGCTGTGCCTATCCAGGGCTCTCCTACTGGTTCTTGATCCTGCTTAAAGCAGATTTTTTTTAGGAAGTGCATCCTGATTGGAGTGGATGTGAACAGCGGCACAGCAATCAGATCGCAAAGTTCCATGCCTCTGGTATATACACATAATCAGCTCCAGGAAAGCATGCGTTCCGACAGCCTCCTGCATTGCCACTTTATCACCCTGTCAGAGGATCAGGAAGAACTCTGCAAGGTCATTGCACCCCACCTCCTCCCGCAACGATTACATTTAAATATTTAGCAGGCTGTGGAAGAAGGGTGGGAGGGGCGAGGTCTGCAGCTGCTGTTGCTGAGTCACAGCCACGTTTTATCAAGCAGACTAAACATTTTGTTTTGTTTAGTGATTCGAGTCCACTCAAGTGCCTGAGTTGTGCGTTTTTATTTATTTTTATTTTTTTGCAGCAAACAGGAGAAAGATGTTTGCAGTGTGTGAATGCATGGTATGTTGCTTTGGCTAATGGCGATAACCCAACAGTGATTACTCTCTTTTTTTCCCCCATGGTAGACAAATGGTTTTAATATTTGCATGGTTTAGGGGAGCTGGTGTTAATTGCTGCTAATGCAGAAGTGACTGTCGGGGAAACAGTGATACAATTAATTAAAATTTCTGGTAACGCCTAAAGAATGTTGAGGGTAACCCTTGATGCGCTGTTGGGTATTTTGTGTGCATTTGCATCATAACAAAAAGGAAACATTTGTTAAGGTTTTCAGAATGAACTGCCTAACACAATGTTCAATTTTTACATTTATGTGTATATGCAAACAAAACTGGAACAAAAAAAATTGTTACATATTAATTTTTTCATCATCATTTGATGTGATGAAACCTGCTGGCTCATTAGGTAGTTTACTCCTGCTTGGTAAAATGTTTAAATGAAGTATTGGAACAAGATTTTCATTTCAACTTGAGTAAATTCATCTAACCGTGTGTAAATACAGTAAGGAAGTTTAAAATAAATTTCAGTACTGTGGTTTGGACAAGGATGGTAGACAATAAAGAAAACAAACTGTTTTATTATTAATATTTTACAGTAACTGATGCAGTTTTGAAACATTTACACAGCAATTTACAATAATTTTAAGAACACTTTGTGTTTTGGGTCCAAATTCCTCCTGTGCAAATGTTACAAATGACTGTTATTTGTTTGGTTATGGAATGTGAAAATATATTGAAATTGTACAAACCCTCTCCCTTGGTTCTTAAGGCAGCATTAGGAACAGGCAAACATTAAAGTATTGTTTTAAAATTTAGAATGGTGTCATATGCTAAAAGAAATGCAGTAAACTTTGCACAAACTGGATCCAAGTGGACCAGGCGAGTTTATCTCAGTTAGAAGATGCAAGTTAACTGGAGATTGAGAATTATCGATATAACAGGTTCTGGATGAGTAGAAATCACAAATATTAGGATTATTGGAGTGAAGGAGTTAAATTTAACAGCACTGTCATAGTGAACAAAGCTGTTTTATTCTAAGAACTATAATATGTAGGTATTCTAACACATCATTCCGTTACAATGGAAAAATATCTCATTTCACTTTAAAAAGCCAGTACTTTTGTTATGCTTGAGACAGTTTTCTGAGTGTCTCTTTAAAATGGCTTTGATTTGGTCAGTTACATCCTCTAGTTTTGGGTAAGACTAAAGTGTGTACGGCTTGTGTTGTCATACCATTTACAACAGCCACTATTCTGCCAGTAACAGTGTATGCTGTACTAGGAATTATCACTAACCAGTCTCTGCATCCATGAAAACGTTCTGGGGAAACCAGTCTCTATTACTCTTGCTGCTCCGACTTAGGTGAGGTGGAAAAAAGGGGATTTTGGATCAGATATCCAGATCAGTTTACCTGAGACAAGTGGAGATCCAACTTTAAAAGTCTGATTTATTGTAAGCAAAGATTTTCAGAGCAACGTGATACATCTTCTGTACCACCAAACCTTTCCTGAGATGAGCGAAGATCTGATTTATGCGAGTTCAACTTATGCAAAATTTGCTGTCATTGATTGCTTTACTTACACAGTACAATTAAATTTGTTTTAGCCATACTCTGACAGTATTGTGACACACTTTTAATCAGCCCCACCCATTAACCACTTCTTTATTTTCACCTTTACCTCGGTTGCCCCCATTTCTTATGCGTTCGTTTTGAAAATGAACAAGAGGAGCGTTATCACACATAATCAGCGGCAGCTCCACCTTTCTACTTTGTGTGGCTGTGCGTCGAAGGCAAAACAGGCTGACCTTTTCAGTGCCAAGTAAAACGACCCCAGGCTGAATGTGTAGCACCAAGGAAAAGAACAGCCTGAACTGCAGGAAACATACTGCAAATCTGTTCAAGCCATGAAAGGAACTGTGGTTCCAGAAACAATGTTTGCTATAAAAATTACATTTGCCAGGATTTTGTTTTGGGGCAATTTGAAATCAAAAGGAAACAAAGTGTTTGTAATTGGAAGTGACGGGGTAGGCCCATCCTTAGGACAGCTGTAGACGGTTCTATTCACCTTAACTTAGTAATTGAAAAATTGAAGCAATGCAATATTTTTAAAGGCATAAACAAACCTTTCCAGAACACTTATTTATGAGCCGAGAACACCCAGTTTCAATCTGTCAGGCTGTCAGTAAAACTGAAATTCAGCAAGCTGCTTGGAGGGGCACAAAGAGCTCCCAGGTGAGGGGCTGATACCCCCCCTTTTGAGTGTTGTTTACCATCCAGGGTTTCGCCCTCTGCTTTGCACAGGAAGACTCCCATATCATATCTGTAAACAAACCTTAGGCCTGCTGTAAAACCTGTTACAGATACTGATGGACACTCAAGGAAGCAGAGTAAGGGCTCATTTTCCACCCTATGGTATCATGCTAATAGCTCGAACATCAGGAGATTCGCATGGCCGTGTGATCAGTTCTGTTTCCCTACAGTAGAGGGTGGGGTTTTTTAGGAACCAATCAGAGAAAGCCAGAAAAGTCTTTAAAGTGTTGTTCATATATGGGGATTATTCAGGAATTTCCAATGTAAATATATTCCCTCACAGATATATTTATTTATTTATTTAAAGTGAGAGCCAAGTTATGTCTGAAAAAATTAAAATACAAATGTAATACCTCACAGTTTTTCAGATTCAATGGGCTTGCCCACTCACACAGAGCTAAAACATTGACAGCTGTGGGGGAGCAACTATTAGTATGTATTAGCATAGGACCTGTGTGATGTGCTATCACTACAGTACTGCCATTCAGGCTTGGCTCATTTGCGGAGTAAAAACATTCTTTCGGTTCATTACCCATTTGGCATTTCAGTTCCTTATCACCTTGTTTCCTCTTCAATTCCTACCCGCTGTAGATTTGACATAATATTTGCGAGACCCAAACCTCTCCTATCTATTCACAATTCAATCTTTCTGTACTTTGTACCTGTGCTGATGGGCTGCTGTGACAGATGCTAAATCTAGGAAAGGTCAAGAGAATGTTTCATTCACCTGTGAGACATCAAATCCCTCTTTCTATAGGAACAGTCATTCAATTTTATCAAAACTTTCCTGACAGCATAAAGTATCATATTGAACCAGTAATAGTTTGGAGTTGCAAATCTTCACTTGTCATATAAAATAAAGATTTGCTGTCTAAAATACATGTACCCAGTTTCCCGAAAAAGTATTTGGGAGTTTCAGATACCAGCTAACAATATAACTTGAGGACTCCACCTTTAGCTCAGTGCCTGCCATTCTAACAACAGATGTGTACAAGGCTCCATCACTTACATTTAGGTGAGATCATATTACATTCTTAGTATAACAGTAATTACAGACGAATAACCTTTTAACCAAATAACCTGCTAACCAGGTTAATCTTTGTAGCCTGGTGGTTCAATGGGTAGACCATCAGGCTGGGATGCAGAAGACACTTTGTGCCAGCTCCCTGGCTCCACATGTGACTGCCCACTGCTTTCCCCTGGGGGGTGGGTTAAATGCAGAGGACACATTTCAGTGTAACATATATATATACTCAGTGACAGTAAAGCTGCTTCTTCTTTAGTCATTTGGTTATCTGCAAAATGACCAGAGCTGCTAATTTCAACAAACGGCTATATTGTGAAGATAAGTTTAAAAAAGTGATGTATTTGTGATAAATACTTAGAATGACTTTGATAATGCACTCTTTACATAATTTTACTTTTTTGGAAATTTTAGGGAGGCTGTTCTTCTCTTCCCACACTGGACTAAGCTCTCCTTCATTTAAAGGATGAGTGTGTGTGTGAGTGTGTTTGTGTGTGTGTGTGTTTATGTAAGATAAACACTGCCAAATAACTTCTGCAACTGATTAAACAGTTGTAGGGCATCCTGAGGCATTTTGTTTGCTATTGCCACACCCTGATTACGTTACTGCTAGCAATAGCAATACCGTAAAACAATAAATGTAGGTATTGTCAGACTTTGGGTGGCAGTTATTTAGTTTGCTCCGAGGTTCTTTTCAACTCAGTTGGATGAATAACAGGCCTTCGAGCTACCTGCAGTGTCCCACATGGCTCTGGAGTCAATAAAGTCTGTGGTGCAAAAAAAGTGGATTTCGGTTTTAAGCTTGCACCTGGAGCAGGGCAGGAAACATTCTTCATCTACTATCTCCCTTGGCATTCACCCTCCTTAGGAGCACAGTCCTTACGAGATGACCTTGGAGGAGCTTGGCAGAGGTCACCGCTTGATCTCTTACTGTGGCAAACTGTAACACTGTCCTAACCCCTCTGTTTGCAGGCCTGCTTCTCTTGGGAACTAACTCTGTAGGGTTTCACAACGGTGTTGATGAAGGCCTGGCCCACACGGCAGTAAATCCTTAGTCTTATTCCTGAGACTCTCTAGAGAACTAAGTGGATAAGTCACCACTGTAATGACCCATCGCTCTTCTTAGGCTCAGAATTCATTTGCAGGCATAATCGGGTCTTGTTTCCATTCAGTCTTTTTGGACCCAGGGGGCACAAAATGAAATCAGAAGAAAAGCCGCTTCCTCTGTTCATTTTCTCTCTCCATCTGTACCTTCTTTACGTATGCAGTGTTAAATTATATGTATAAAAGAGACACTATGGGTGTACTTTGCTTGAGCTTTAATTCAATCATGTCCATATCAAAATGCAATTTTACAAATACAAGCTGACAGTGTGCCAACAGGACTTTCAGGAAAGGGACTTTGTAATTAAAAATAGCCACAGTTGTACAGTTGCCACGATGTAAGTCTTACACCATCCACATCCACTGAATCCCATAATAGAAATAAAATTGCATTTTACATTTGTGTGTCCTTTTATGTTTGGGGAAGGTGTGGCAAGCAGAGGATGAAAAGGAACAGAGATCAGCACAGAAAGCCGCTCTGGGTTTTCAGAGTCACTTGGTACAATGATTCTCCATCCATTACTGGTGCAGTAGTTTCTCATATTACCATTCTGTAAAGAAGGACTCGGTTATAATTTATCACTCCACATCACCCCTGTAAGTAAACTTTGTAAGATACAGCTCACGTGATTAACTTGTCTCCAAAAAAGTATGAGGGGTGCAGACTAATTACAGGCAAATTAGTTTGAACACCTGTTCACAATCAGCCAACCTGAATTTGTGTTTTGAGCAGGACAGAGAGTCCTGCTGTGAAAGCTATACATTCAGCCCAATGTGGGAATTTGAATTATTGAGCCATAAGTGTTTCTGATTCATGACTGGATCAACCTTTAAGAAGATGTAATGGGGTTGACGTAGTTATAACGCATGCTTCAGCCTTGCCGTGTTCAGATTTCACATGTTATGTTAACTCAAAGAAAATTGAAGAAGGAAAATCTACTGAACCTTACATAATGCAAAAATCAAACATGAGCTAACTTTCCTTGAAAATAACTTGAAAGATATTGTGCACATATATTATTCTAACAAATTATCTGTACAGTAATTGTAAAAATATATTTGAGAGTGCATGCTGGCCTTGTACCCTTGGGGTTGGGATACAAGTTCTGCTTCTTCCCTGTATGTGTGGAGTTTGCATGTTGTCCCCCTGCTTTACGGGCTTCCTTCAGGTCCTGTGGTTTCCTCCCCCAGTCCAAAGGCATGCATTGTAAACTAATTGGCATTTCCAAATTGCCCGTAGTCTGTATGATGTGTTGTGATGTGTTGCCACCCTCTCCAGGGTGTCCCCCACCTTGTGCCTTAAGCTTCCTAGAATAGGCTCCAGGTCCCCCATGACCCTACCCAGGATAAGCATTTTGGAACATGGGGGGATATTTAAGACAACAATATTACAATGAAAAAAATAATTTAATAACACTTAATTTGTAACATTTGACGTAGTTATTCATTTAACCATACAGGTTTAGTTGGCCAATATACTCCAAATATGTCTTGGCTGTAAAACAAAGTTATTTAAAATAAGCCTAATAAAAAATATATGCTACTATGAATTTTTCAACAGTACCCTTGTGGTCAGTTCGTCGATCCATCTTCCCAATTACCCTGTACAGGTTTGGTCACAGGTGGCCTGGAGCTGATCCCAAGCATCCTTGGGCACAAGGTAAGAAGCCAGCCAATCATAGTGCACATACACCGAGGCCAGTTTAGGTTTCCCAATTCACCTGACCAGAAAGTGTGTGGGCTGTGGGAGGACACAGGAGCACCTGAAGGAAACACACATTCACAGGAAAAATATGTCATCTATACAGTTGTAATGCCGAGAGCCCAATTCAAGTCCACAACTCTAAAGGTGTGAAACAACAGTACAAGTACAATACAAGTGATACCCACTGAGCTGCCATCAAGAGCAGCTCAGTTCTTTCCTAAAGCTTGTATTCATTGAAGACTTGGAATATACAAATCACTACGGCTTCTTGTCTTTTTAAATTCTTACATTGGAAATAATTTTAGGTCTTCCAGCAGTGCCCACTTACCACTAAGACAATTCTGCTCACCTCTGTTCAATCGGTGCAGTTCTCACCACTTTCAAGATGTGGATTACAAATGTTCAGACATTTAATCAATATTTTACTCCTGAAAACTTAGGAAGGTTCCAAAAATTGGAACAAGGAGTCACTGATGGAGAAGAAAGGGCGAATAAGTAGATAATGGTATATAGTTTGATACATGTGAATGGTTTTTGTCATTTGTGTTGGTATTTAGTTAACTTTGTGAATTGAAGTATAACATAATACTAATTGTAAGTAAATTAAAATACTTAAAAAATATTTGCTTTCCATTTATTATGGCACAGTCTCTTACAATATAATGTCCACAGTCCCTTGTAATATTTTTTATGTGGCAAAGTAAGATAATAGATCACACACCTGACATAACCAGTTACAGTATTAATTAAATAGGGTTAGTGAATCTGCTTGCAACCAGTTTTTCATGACATGTTTGAACTTTAACTGTTTATAGACGTCTGTAGACAGTACTCAGCATACTGCATAGCAAGTGTACTCATATGCGTAAGCATATAATCAACAGAAATGTATTGAGATATTAACTTTATAACTGAAAATGTAAATCTTGCATATTTTAATGAATATGTGGTTACTCAAAGGAAGGTGAGTTTGAAGACTCAACTCTACGCTGAGCTCATTATATTTTCAATTATGTGATGAGGACGATGACAAACGAACTCTAATAAAATTCACTGAGAACCTGAAGAAAAGCAAAAAATAATTCCATGGCCTCCCCCCTCTGTCCCCTTAGACAGATAACTTCATATTTTCATCTGGACTCTTAGTCAAACAAATAGCTGTCAGTTTCTCATGACATGCCTGTATTTATTTCTACTTTTGGGCTGTGGCATCTTCACTGTCTACACCCCTCAGCTTCCCAACACATCTCTTATCTGTGGAAATTACATAGACTGTGTATAATTCAGAATTGTGTACTGTTTGTACCACAGTGACTGTGCAATAGTAATCATATGATACTGAATTTTCCACTGTTGAGCCTCAAATCTAACATCATTACTGTAATTAGTGCTAATGAAATTCCCCATGCTTAGCAAATATTCCTTATGCTCACCAGCATTGTCAGTACTAAAAAACCTTGTTGCAAATGTCTGATGATCCAGCCCTACATCCTCTTCTCAACTAGGTCTACACATGCCAGTAAACACCTACAAACCCAAAAACACTGTTTCATGGAAATAGGAAATTACAATGTATGTGCCAGACCCCCACAATCCTGTTCAAAATAAGTGATGGGAAAATGCACTGTACTGTAGTATGTACAGAATTTCAGGTATGTAAAAAAAAAAGACTGTAATATTCCAGCCTGCAAAAAAAGAAAAAAAAAACTCTTAAAATGATCTTTTCACTGTCATAGAACATGTGACTGCCAATTGGAGAACATGGATATTCTGAATCTATATAGATGTGTATGCTGGAGTACATGTGCTGAAGACTCATGAAGTCTATCCATCTTAAACATGTTCATTTACGCGACCCTCTGCATGTGCCATTGAGTATTCCACTCTAAACGTTCACGACGTCCAGGTCAAGTCCATCTTGCGCCTGGTGACATCTTATCGCCATTGAGAAGAGCTTATTTATTAATCTCTGAGAATCCTGTTACCTCATGAGCATGTCCAAATAAGGTTTGTCTGACCATGTTGCTCACCACTGAGACCTAGGCAATTAATTCAGAACTCTCACATAATCATAATCACTACTGCCTAGCCATCTCCGCGTTCCTGGATAGGGTCTCTAGGAAGCTTTTTTTGAGTTCATATCCTCTCAGTGGCTGATGTTTGCTTCTGTGCATATGATTTGCCAATAAAACAGATGTAGAGGTCACCAGGGAACTAACTTGGCTGCCGTGAATATCTCAACGTCTATAAATAGCACAGAAGTCACTGTCATCACTGTATAACTCTATGTATGCACGCAGAAGACACATTGCAGGAAAAATGCCCATCATTGCATACTAAAATGGAAGACCGTCTAGTTGCTGTATTATTTGGTTGTGACCAGTTATAGTGCTCAAGCTAAAACAATGGCTGTGTGTTTATTTTAAATAATTAGTCTGGGTGTTATTCGTTTGAATTCGAGTGAGCTCTCCCAGCGAGGCCTTGCGGGACCTTTGACATTCCCCAAGGCAGCACAAAGCAGAGCACAGCCTGGACAGGACACCGACTGTAACGTATGATTATAAGGACTGTGGAATGGCACTGTAACCATCTACCTCAAGGAAGAAAGAGTAAGTGATCCACTTCAATTAAAAGTTAGATCCACCCACCCCACCCCCACATGGTCACCTTGTGTCACAATAGCTGCTGAAGCTGAAGCTTCTGTCAGTATGATCTGCTGTGCACAATTTAGTCGTTGTATTAATCCACCATAATGCATTATTTTTGTCAGGTACCCATAGGTGCGCATTGTTTGTTTATGAGCTATATTTTTATTGAGTCTTTGAGTAACATGACTCGAGTTTTTCCACCGCACCAATCAACATCAATGGCATTGCAGACGTTGAGCAAACCCACTGAGGAAAAGGCAGAAATATAAGCACAAAAAATGTGAGCAGTTACTTTCAGTAAAGAGTAGTTATTTAAAGGTGATGGGGGGAAAAAGCCCAGTTAAAATCAGTCCGCTCCTGCTCTTGTTGCAGGAGCAAAGGAGCGGAGAGCCAGTTTTGTTCTGCGCGTCTCACTGTGTGGAGATACACTTTTAACACCTCGGTTTGTGCTGGCAGGTTGAGGGATGGGCTCCAGCTGTGGGTACATTATCAGCAGACACAGCCGGGCATCTTCGCCTAACCAGCTTGGTCCCTTCACACAGCTGAACCTTTGAATGCTTGTGCACGATTGTCCGACAAAAGCCTCCTTTCAAGGCGTGATGGAAGTTGCTTAGGAGAACCTGTGATCCTAGCCAGTGAGATGAAGGCGGGTGGATATGACGCTCGCTCCCTGAGGCTAAACATCTATTACTCCGTGATGTGCATGTTTAAGTATGTGCATGCTCTGAGGACAGTGTTCTGACTGAGGGCAATCTTAGTAATTCAAAGACTTTCATACAGACACATTCTCTCATAATGAATAATGGTTATGAATAACATTAAGGACAATGTTGTAACTAAAAGACAATCCTTGGATTAGAAATGGCAAAACCCCATTGGTTGATACATTTGAAAACCTTTGTTTGAAAGACTATTTTGAATAATTATTCTGAAATTTTAACCAGGTTTGCCATTTACAAGTAGAAAATTGAGAAAATGGGGATGACAGTTATGTAAATTCAAGTTCAATGTCTTTAACGACATTGTGACAATGATTATACATATCAGACATCTGTAATAACACTTCAGTGAAGCTCCACTCTATTAAAGCACTACAGAAGGGTTTGTAGTTGATCTAACATAATAAACATTTACCAGACAGCAAATGTTGCCAGAAAATTGCCGTTGTAAATCACAGCAACACTACCATTTTCCTTTTAAGAGATACGTCACCTCAATTGTGTTTTTGAATTCTGTTTTTAAAAACCTTAGAAGTGCCTTAAACAATCCATTACACGGGGAACTGCGCATCCAGAATGGGAACAACAGTGCCCTACTGTTTGCTCATGATCCAGAACACAAATTTAGCAGGCAACAATAAAAACAAAAGGTAAAGTTAAAAAAAGGTAAAGTGTTAAAGTTTTGGAGGATTCAGAAGGTCTACTTCTCTTTCTGCATTCAGAAACAGTAAAGAAGCATTGATTTGCCTCTTTGAAAGAGTTTTTAGTTAAAAAGTCAATACTGCCCTTTTGCAAATGGCATCTTGTGGCAAACCATAGGCACTTTCTGCTTCTTTCCTTAGCCCTTGGTAGACAAGCACTATGGGGTATAAAAATAAGCCCAGTTAAACAGTGTTGGTCAATTCTTCATTAACACAAAGGCTTTTTAAATACCAGCTAAAGAGGAAATTAAGTTACCACACATAAGAATGGTGGCAAAACTACATCCTCTAAATGTCTGTGAAGATTCTCAGTTGTCCAGGTGAGGATATCTGGAAGTATAACCCTCTACCACACTAAGACAGAGATTCGTCCACCCTAAAGACAAGACACCAAAACAGAAGAGGAGCAATATAATATATGCCGTCCAATGCAATGAAGAATGTTCGGAGCTCTACATTGGAGAAACGAAACAACCACTACACAAACACATGTACCAACATAGAAGGAGCAACTCATCGGGACCAGAATCGGCAGTCTACCTACATCTGA
>JABJVR010007378.1:0-11580 GCA_025773905.1 Chitala chitala | reverse complement strand
CTATGATCTTACACATTACCTACAGTCCAAATGACAGCTGCGATCTTACACATTACCTACAGTCCAAATGACAGCTGCGATCTTACACATTACCTACAGTCCAAATGACAGGCAAAGTGCTGGACGTCTCAGTTCGATCTCAGACAGGACTTCTACTCAGTCCTAGTGTCTCCGTGGCAGGCGTTCATATTGTTATATGTATTCTTTTTACGCATTTTTTTTCTCTGAAGCAAGCTAGACGTCTATGCTTAGATCTACCATAACCTTCCCAAATATAATTAAACAAACATTATCATAAACTTAATGAAGGTGTATTATCGATCAGCGCGTTTAAAAACATGTAAATTTGTGGCAGATATCTGACCCAGTCACAAAAAGGTGAGCTGTGAGTCTTGGAAAAATCTGCACAGAGTGAAAATTGTAGGGATGTTAAAATCCAGGGGTGCTGGGAATAGATAAAAGTGCATGTCGTAAAATGTTCTTGCTATTAAGTAATAAAATAATGCGTTGCCCGAATGCAGGCGCAGACGCTGCAGGCGCGCACCCTCCCGGGGCGCAGACGCTGCAGGCGAGCACCCTCCCAGAGAGCAGGTCTCTTTCCACCTCCTGTCCCCCAAAGGCTCGCTATTACAGCCCTACGTGAGCCGAATAACTCGAGCTATTTTTAAAAGAAGTCACTGTCTTAGCTGTTAACCATTTACTCCACACATCCAATCGGAATGCAAATCACAGCATGCAAGCCGTTAATTCGGAAAATTAGTTTGCGCAGTTAGAATTAGGTTCTAATTGCTTTTGTTTCAAACTATTCATTAAAAAAATGCATATATTTGGTAGTACATGGAGTGACAGACTCGTAATAATAAATGATTGATTTCACTCTTACAATGTCTTAAATCTAGGAAATACACGTGTAAACGGAAAATCGGACGTATCCTGGTATATCGGCTGGAAAATTGTAAAATTAAACGGGTCACGGCTGACTTGATCTACTACAACCGGTATTTTAGATAATGAGTGAAGATTGCGGTGTATATTTCCTCAGTAGATTACTCTTTAATTTGTTGGAAAATATTCCATTAAAAGGGATGCTGGAGAACGGCGAGCTTTGATTGGACAAAAGCGCAGAGCTCGCGACACGTCCGAACAGGACGCCTATATAAGATGTGCTGCGCTGGCCATCCAGCATGACTCTGGGGAGGATTTCATGCTTAATATAATACTTCATCACTGAGCCACAGAAATCTTTTATGCACAAATAATTTCAGGTGCCTGTTCGTGAGCTCGTGTTCTGCAGATCGATACGTGTGAGAGCCATGCTCCCGAAGTGCGCGCTTGTCTTGCTGCTGGTCCTGGTCTCATCTGCTTTCCAGATGGATCAGGACGAGGCTTTCAGCAGGAAGACGCGCCTTTCTCCTAACAGCCTCTGTAAGTACTCTACGTGTAATTACAGCAGCAGAGCACGTTACGTTTTGGCAGTATTTGGAGAGTGTGTGTAGTGGTGTATTTGCAATGACAGTATGCTTCGTGATGTTTCCACTAGTAACGCTGCAAATACAGCTAAAGCAACAGAAATAGTTGTGTGAGTGTAGCTGATTCACATCAGTAAACATCACTGCATGTTCATTTGCTCACATCGCATAGTAACAGTGAAGGTTTTAATTTAAAAAATACGGAATAATTTTGGTGGTGCTTTCTGAATACAAAATACACCGTGGTTCGAGATGTGTAGTTTAGATGTTTTTCATTATAGTTATGTTGTAATCTTACTGTGCAACAATAAGCTTTGCATTTGTTTCCGACACGAACTTCATTATGAACAGTTAGGATGCAGAAACAGCCTTTCAAATGCGTGACGGTGAGCCCAGTGCACACAGAGTAAAAACTGTCCAGTGTTTAACAATCGATCTCAGTATAAATTTGCAAAAGCATAAATCCCAACATGGGATATGTGGTTGGCTCTGTAGGGTTGGGGTTAAGCATCTTGTTCAGGGGCTGTAGGATGGTGTAACGCTAACCCCGTGTCCGTGTCTGTGCTATCCAGCGGACGTGGCCCGCTGTCTGAGCGGTGCCATGCAGGTGGGCTGCAGTGCCTTCGTGTGCCTGGAGAACTCCACGTGCGACACAGACGGCATGCACGAGATCTGCAAGGCCTTCCTCTACACTGCAGCAAAGTTTGACACTCAGGTATGGCACCCGGTGGAAGCCCTGGCTCTTTCTGCTGTTTTCTAGAAGGAAAATACCTCTCTCTGGCTAGACTTTCACTAGATGTTCTTCTCACTTGAGTGTTTAAGAGTTTTTCCTTATCTGTCCCTCATTCAGATCAGCAGCCTGCTGGTCATAGGTCCAGTTTTTAAGTCTTAATACAACAGAACATGCCATTAAACTCCTGATTGAGATCAGGTGGGAGGACTAACTGTAGTGTCTCTGTGGACAGGGAAAGACCTTTGTGAAGGAGTCCCTTCGCTGTATGGCGGGTGGGATCACCTCGAAGGGTTTCCTCGCCGTGCGCCGCTGCTCCACCTTCCAAGCCATGTTGGCTGAAGTGCAGCAGGACTGCTACACCAAACTGGACCTGTGCAACGTTGCACGCACCAACCCCGAAGCCATAGGGGAGGTTGCTCAGTTACCCAGCCATTTCCCAAACAGGTAAGTTCCCACTCCTGTCATCTGCACACCTGGATTACATGCCAGGTCGCTATTTAATTACGAGTGCACAGCAATGTCTGGGGTCAGTAGGAGGGTGAGGACAAAGGCAGAGCAGTTGGTAACAGTGTGCTTCAAATGAGTTAGCAGTTAGCGGGTGTTATGTTCTGTTTTTTACTTTATTAAAACTTTAAAAATTAAATTTGTATATGCCTCTGAATGATATAACAAAATAGCACCACCACTGGCACACTGACAGGGTGAGAATGTAAAATACAGCACGACTTGGAAGGGCAGGTCAGGAAGAGCATTTCGGGATGTATCTGCAAATTATGAAAAAAAACTATTCAGCCCTCTGACATTGTATGAATAAATATATTTTTAATTACATAAATTATTACCTAAATGCAGATAATGCACTTGGAGTAGAGTGGTGAGTGACAGTACTGGTCAACTGATTTTGGTGACAGTTCTACATTGTTTTAGTTTAATAGAACTCGCATCTGAGCTGTCACTCAAGCCCAGCTCGGCCCCACAGTTTGTTCAGTTATGATCACAACATTAGTGACAAGTTGTTGTTGTTCATACAGTCTTCTAAGTCTGGCTTATAGCTTCTGTCTGGTCTCCTACCTGCATGACCTCTGACCCCTCCCCCTACAGGCACTACAGCACTCTGCTGCAGAGTCTGCTGGAGTGTGACCAGGAGACGGTGAGTGTTGTCAGGGACAGCATGAGCTCCAGGCTCGGCCCTGAGGTGGCCATGCTCTTCAGGCTGCTCCAGGCTGGGCCACGAGCTGCCCCCAGCTCCGCCCAGTCCACCATGGAGGACCAGGGCCCAGCCAGCCGTTGGCCGCTCGGACCACCCACCTTCAGAATCCAGCCCAGCCTGCGGAACAGGGACCCTAACCACCTGTTTGCGAGGAAGCGTGCCGCTGGAGAACAGCCCTGACTTCCTGTCCTGAACAAGGGCAGCACAGGGCTGTGGGGGTTACACTCCTCGTATGTGTAACGGCCTTTAGTTTTCGCATTTGCACACACCTGTAGTGAGGTATGATGTGGTCAGGACACCTGGCTGTGGGGACTTTTCACTTTTAATGCCTACAATGAGCTACATTCATCAGTGAAAAAACACACAGCTGATTTTTCCAGCACTCTAACAATGTTTAAACAAAGACTTTCAATTACATTATACCTTGTTCCACAGTTAAAAGTGTAAGACAGGGATTGAAGTGAAACACTTAGGCTAAATGAAGACAGAGAACTTTGTGAGGCTTCCAGCCACATGTGTTGATCAGTCTTTGTAAAGAGACCTTTTGGGCACTTGGTGAAGGTACAGAACCAGAACAGTCACCCAGGAAGTACCAAACAGAGCAGGACTAGGACAAAGATGGCTGTCCCCACTTCCTTCTTTAACCTAACGTGTTTCAGCCCATTTGTTGATGGATATTGCTGCAGTCAAATGCCCCCTTACAAAACCTGAAATGTACGGCAGGTACCCACACCCCCTTACGAGTAGTTCTTTAAAAAAGTGCAGCGATTAATAAAGAATGTTATATTTCATGGTCACTGCCGCAATGCCATATTGATGTACCAATCTGTGGTTTGACTCGAAGTTGCAGTTTAACCACGTTGCTCTTCCTGCACTGTTTAGTTCTGCAGGGACATTGTTAGTCTCAGGGATGAGAGACCCCGTGCGGGTCAGGGGGAACGTTCTGGTTCTCTCCTGTGACCACATGCTGAACTCCAATGGTAGAAAACAAAAGTCTATTGGCAATTTTTTCTTCTGGCCTGCATAAAGACATAGTGATAGGGTGGCTGATCTGGTGTTATGGTCACCTCTATCTCCAGGATACACCACCCATTTCATTCTCCTTTAAAATTACTTTCCTGGTGCTGGGCACCTGCAGTCTCATTTCAACAGGAAAGACGGATGGCAGCTGGCCAAGAATGGCCTAAATAGAATCAGTGACTGTTGCATCCAAACACCAACATGGCATAAACACCAAATGGGTAGAAGTATTCACAGCAGCCTGTCCTACAGGTACAGGTGTCCAGCCCAGCTGTTGGCACCACCCCCCCAACCCCTGCAGTGCTCCTGTGGCCACACTGAAGAGGTACATGTTTAAATGTGACAACCTTCACAGTTATGGGTGGGTTTTTGGAAACTCTGCAACTGGCTACAAGCTGTTAAATTGTATTTAATCAAAGAGACGACTGCAGCTTGTATATCACAGCATTCACACTACACAGGCCTGCAAGAGGCACAGCCAGGACAGGAAAACCACATGGCCAAGTAGGGCCACATGGGAAGAGTCAAAGCATAAATTACTCCACCTACAAGTTAATTTCCATTGAGAGCTGGGTGCAGCAGGAGAAACACCACATCTGAGTCATCACTCACCTACAAGGAGCGTCATCTGAGCAAGACCCCCCCCCCACTAGAGCAGGTGTCAAGACACACCAAGCTGTGGACAGTCCCAGCACAAGTGGAACACAAGGACTAGCAGAGGAGTCCTTAAATGGCCACCCCAGAACAGCACTGAACTCAGCATGCAGGACACTGAAGCCACACAGACCACTCTGCAGGTGCCATGTTGATGACATTTAATAAAGGGTACAACACATCCTAAAGGCTTACAGATGAGCTCACGAGACATTTATGGACAAGGCACTGCCTTAGAAGCAGGCTTTGCAACAGGCTTGGAGCCACTGCAGTTGGACCCAGAAGGAATGATAACAATATCATGGTCGTCACCCCGCACTTGCACAGTGTAGTTCCTGTCATGGACTGTGATGGTCTGCTTAGGAGCAAGAACGTCAACATGATGGGTTTTGCTGTGCAGGTCAACATCACGGTTGGTCTCATGGGCTTGCAGGTCCTGGGCAACATGTGCTCCCTTGTAGAGCTTCGATAGCACAAGGACGTCTGGAACGCCAACGAGCGCCTGCAGGGTGGTGTTTGCACGCCCTTCCAGGGAGGTCAGCAGAGCTACATTGAACAGAAAGGGTTCAGAATCAAACATTAGTGAGAGGGGCCCACCAATACAACACATACTAGACTCCACAAACCACACCAACAGCCATAATGAGAAACATTAGAAAAACAGACACTAATACATTACCAAGGCTAAGCAGAGAACTCAGAACAAACAAAAAGAAGCCACGTCCACACGCCATACTGAGCAGGAACCAAGCCAGGGCTGCCAACCGATAAGCTGCTGCTGAAATCCGTTCAGTAAACAAATACAAGGGGGAAAAAAACCTCAAAGCTGTTTATATTACACTTGGCTTTGGCGATTCCTATCGTGTCTCTACTCTAACACAGCTGACAGTCGTAACCACTGATCACTAAATGGTCAGATGTAGTTAAGTTATGGATAAGTTACAGCTGCAGTAAATTAAAGCACGACGTTCTGAAGTGTAAAGTGTAGCAGCAGAAATAAGTTATTCTTTTTGTGACTTTTAATGAGGAACTGGTGCATTATAGTTATATTGATTTTACTGCTGTACCTACATGTTTCATGTAGAAATGGGACCCAGTTTTTGGAAGCATAGACACAGGACCCCATACTATCTGAAACCTCTGAACATTTGACACTTTACTCTACGCTGCCATCTGCTGCCCAAAAATAAACGTCCAGCAATGTCAATGCTTTTTTTTTTTTTTAAAAAAACGGGTTTGAAAGCACGGTACTAGAGGGCAGCAGTGGGTGTCTTTTTCTTCCAACCAATTCATGCATTTTAACTTCACCCTTACCTTAATTAAATATGAATTACCTGGATAGCCTTCCTTCTCCTCATTCTTCCTATTCATTTTCATCTGTCTGCAATCAGTTGTCTTAATCAATTAAGAGAAAGAAATTATTATAAAGTTATAAAGAAGAAAGTGAAAAGTGAGACTCTTGTGCTTAAGATCCAAAACAAATTATAAACCACATTACAAAGTCATTCTAACTGCAGAATCTGAGCCAGGTGCCCCGGGAGCTAGTGCTGGGTGTCGTACTCAGGGAAACGCCGGGCTGGGATTTGAATTGTGAGATTTCCACAGCCGAGGTACTACGCTAAAGAGACAGTATAAGCTTAAAACCCCATCGTACTCCTGGGTGCTCCAGCCTAAAGGTCCCCTTCCTTTCTATTTTGCATTGAACTACATTATTATTATAATTATAAGTATGATTATTATGACACTAACATACATGCCCCACTGTGTACGGCCCCTGGGTGTGCATTAAGCTTCTTCTAATGGGAGATTCTTTGCCTAAACGTCTTTTTAAATATGTTCATATGATCATATTAACAAAGACTACAGCCCCAAACATGTTTTGTCTGTTTCAAGGATATATTTTTATTTACATTTTTATACATTTTCAAGTTTAAAATAAGAAATTACTGGGCAGCACAATGGGTAGTGGGGTTGTGCCACGTGCCCAGGATTGTGGGTTTGAATGGGCATGTGTGGGTGCACGGGTTTCTTTTCACAGCCCAAAGACATGTTGGATAGGTGGACTGGGAGATTTACATTGTGTCAATGTGTACTACTTCTGGTGCAAGTTCAAACACGATATCGAAGGAGATCACAGTGAAAGTGCAAATCAAAGGTTTAAACAGACATGTCAAGGTAAATTATTTATATAGCTCATTTAAACATGACTGTTATCCAAAGTGCTTTACAAGTGTAAAAAATTAAAATTAAAATTATAGAAACATTATAAAAGCCAAGACAACAAAATTACATTATAAATAAATAAATAAATAACATTAAAATTTCAGATAAAAAAGAAATCAAAACTTTGAACAATAACAAAGACAGGTCTACAGGACAGAGGCTCATCTTGCTATGACTGTAAAGACAGTGCAATCTTAACCTTCTGTGGAATGGTAAAAGCACGAGAAAATAAAAATGCCTTCAAAGGAGGCTTAAACAGTTAGCCTGGTGGCTCAATGGGCAGACCGTCAGGCTGGGACACAGAAGCTTCCAGCTCGACTGCCAGGTGTGTCCCTGGGCAAGACCCCCAGTGTTAGCTCATTGTAACAGGTATGTGAAATGTTGTAAGTCACTGGATGAAAGTATTTGCTAAATGAGTAAATGTAGGCAGGGATGGGGCTTGTCTAATGTAGGGAGGTACTCATTCCAGAACTTTTGTCCCACAGTTGAAAATGAAGGATCTCTTTGACTTTTCAACTGAGTTTTAGGCAGCACCAAAAGCAGTTGTTCACTTGACCTGAGGGATCATGATGTTTTATGCATTTCTAAAGGATTCAAAATATACAGAGGTGCACAGTTGTGTAGGGCTTTATGGGTTATCAGTAAAATCTTAAATTTAATTCTGAAGCAAACTGGGAGCCAACAGAAAGACCTAAAAAGCAGAATATTTGTTGATGCCCGTACATGTTTGTTAGGAAACACATGCTGCAGTTTGGCCAGTGAAGTTTGAGCTGCTCCAACATACAGACCATTGCAGTAATCGATTGTACAGGTAATGAATGCATGGGTGACCTTTTCCAGGTTATTCTTACTCAAAAAAGGCATAATCCTGCAAGGTAATCTTAAATGAAAGAAGCTTAGTCTGACAACTGAATTAATATGTTTGTCAAACCTCAGACCATCATCCAAAATAAATCCCAGGTCTCTGACCAACAGTTTCACATAAATATCTAAGGCAGACAGGTCATAAGTTAGGCCTTTAGTCCCATTTGGATGAAATACAAACACTTCTGTTTTATTCTCATTAAAACTTCCCCATTTTAAAGACATGCATGTGATCACCCCAGTAAAGCAGTCCATTAGAGGAGAGACATTTAGAATATTATTTCTTTAAGGGAAAATAAATTTTAACATCGTTAGCATAGCAGTGGAAAAACAAACCAAATTTCCCAATGACAGCACCCAAAGGCATCAAATAAAATGAGAACAATAGAGGTCCAAGAACAGATCCTTCCACATACAAGCAGTGTTGATGTGACCCAGGAAACCTGAAACTTTATTGCAAAAATGCTATCTGAAGGTTACAATTTAAACCAGTCCAGAGCTGAACCAGTAATCCCTACCTCAGGTTGAAGAAGTTGGATAAGAATAGTATGATGGAGGAGTAAAATGACCCCTGCATTCCCCTCATCAGTAAACAGAAAGAGACCATCAACAATCTTCATGGGTGCTGATTCAGTATTATGGAAGGTCCTCAAACTGGACTGAAATACCTCAAAAATACTGTGCATGTCCAATTATGATTTCAGATGAATAAACTTGATTTTCTCCAAAATCTTAGACAGGAAAGGCAATTTAGAGATAGGTCTGAAGATAGAGCAGAATAATCTAAATTAGTTTTTAAAATTGAGGTTAAATCATTGCAATGTTACATGTATTATAGACAATTATATAGGCAATTAACTTGAGAGGTGAGAAGTTCTTTCTCAGTTAAACTGCACACACACACACACACACACACACACACACACACACACTATATACCCCTACTATAACACTTCCCAGACAGCAGGGGGCAGTCTAGAGGGGAACTGAGCTTGAGATGTTAACAGCCCTTTTGAGACACAATATCAGGACCGTCTTTACATCTGCTATGTCACAGCTTTGTCTTGGTCATGGTGTACAGAATTACTGTAATTTCCACCTAACCAGTTAGAGAGGAGCTTTCCAGAGGACACCAGAAAAACCACAACTGCATGTGTTCACCAGCAGGAAGAGAACAGCATCTTGTGTTCACTATGACGTCCCGTGTTCACTACAGCATCTCGTGTTCACTACGGTGACTCGTGTTCACTACGGTGATTCATGTTCACTACGGCGTCTCGTGTTCACTACAGCATCTCGTGTTCACTATGGTGACTCATGTTCACTACGGTGATTCGTGTTCACTACAGCATCTTGTGTTCACTACGGTGACTCGTGTTCACTACAGCGTCTCATGTTCACTATGGTGACTCGTGTTCACTACGGCGTCTTGTGTTCACTACGAAATCTCGTGTTCACTACAGCATCTCGTGTTCACTGGTGCTCACTGCTGCAATGCAGAGCTTGTAGACCTCTGTTTTTCCAGAACATTTTGACATCTTCCTCTTTCTCCTTATAAGCAAGTCACTATGAAATGTATTCTTGTCTAAATTTCACAATCATAGAAATTCTGCAGGTTTCGATCATGCAGAATATGGAGGGGGGTATATAACACGGAGACTGTGTGTTCAGGAAGGGGGTACATAACACTGAGACTGTGTGTTCAGGGAGGGGGGTATATAACACTGAGACTGTGTGTTCAGGGAGGTGTGTGTATTCAGTGACCATTCCTAACACATGAACACAATTGGATTGCATGGACTGTTATTACATGCCATTCAGTCTGTCCTTAGTAACCGCTTGTGGTACATAATCAATAACCACCAAAACATGACTTACAGCTGCTCATTTGGTCCTGATGAACAGGGTACACACCTGCATGTGGAAAGTGCACGAGAACTGTCCTCTCAAACAGAGGAACATTTCCAGCACTGTAGCTTCTTCTGCTGACACTCCTTTCTGTCGTAGATTCTTTTTACCCCAGATTTTTAATAATAACTGTAGGCCTCGATGAGCTCACCCCACTCCCCGTTCAGCTCCTGAGAGCACGCTTCATGCCACGCCTCTCAGCAGAGACACCAAAGGAGAGTTTTTGTTGTTACCAGTACATGTAAGGGGTTCATGTAATTAATGGCGTTTTCCTTACATTTTAAGGAAAAATCACCATGTTCTGTGACATGTCAGAGCTTTCGTTGGTCATATTCCTGTCCAATGTGCCTGTGATTCGTGTTAAATGGCAGTTAAAGCTCTGAAAAGACCCAACGAGAGCCAAGTACAGGTACGCCACGATGACGAACGACACATACAGAAGGAGACAAAACACATTCAGTAATGGAGCGGTTTCTATTTTAAATTTTTTAAATATCTTTAGCAAAATGCTTGTCCAGTCTGTAGTATGTTTGAATTCATTAATTCACGTAAAGTTTTGTTTTTGATTTTGAACAAATGTGTTCTATAACATTGGACGTAAATATGACTTATTCTTCTTTTAGACCGGATGTTGCTTTACATACATATGCAGACTTGTAGGTGGATTGTGAAACATTTCTATTTTCTGCTGGTTACTTGAGAGGAAGTCACCAGCCCTCACGAGTACCTGGAAGTACGGAGAGAATCGGAGCTGACAGCTGGACACGCACTGACCATGTGGGGGGTGATTCTGGTCTTCATACCTGGTAAGATGCTAATGTTAGCTTTTAGCCACAGTATTTCATGGAGTGGCAAACTGAGTTTTGTGTAGGTTTTTGGTAAATGTGTTAAAACGTTGTGAAGGCTGTTTGTGGTACGACACTTTTTACTTTTTGCCATGAACTTACTGAACTACAATCAATAACATAAGAACTACTTGGATGAACATTTTCTAGATTTGGTGTTTTGTTGCTGTTGTCATCATTAAGCAATACTGAATACTGAAAAAAGTTTGTGTATGTATGTTACCAAAAGAGCTCCAGAAAACTATTTTGAGAGCCATTTTTATTAGAAAAGTGCTGCTTTTTACTATTAAACAACGACAACATGCAGCTCTTGAAACACACAGAATGTGAATGAACAATGTTGTTTTTACACACTATAAACTAAATTCATTCATTTATAGTTTAGGGAACCAAATATGAAATATAAAAACTTAAAAATATGCCATAGGTGTGTGCTTTGATTTAGTTTTAAAAAACATTTACATTTATCTACTTTTAAAGCATATTACAAAAATGTTGTCTTTATTTAGAGAATTCAAATTCAAGTTCAATTTCCTGCTTCCTCAGGACTCGTGGCCAGTCAGTGGGCTGTGTGGTCTCCAGACAGTCCAGTCTGTGCAGTGAGAGGGTCGACTGTGGTCATTCCCTGTACATATGAGTATCCAAATAAGAACA
>JABJVR010007377.1:0-11582 GCA_025773905.1 Chitala chitala | reverse complement strand
CATACCCCACCCACCCACCTACCCACACACACGCCCCATCAGGGGCCTTCACAGACCACGTCGACAGTGATTAGTGGCTGGACTGGGTGTACTTGAGGCAGCATTGGTAAAGACATCTGCTGTCCCTGCCGCCTTGTCAGTTGGACCCGTGATGCTCTGAGGCTACAAACAACAGCTAATTTTCAGGCCTGACTGGCATTCTGGTCCCTCTGTTAATTAGGTACTTAACAGCATGCCAAGAGGCACAAATAGGTTTATTACTGCACATGTTCAGGGTGAGGGTAATGGGTCACCTACAATGGTCACACCACCGTAGATGCCACACCATTTTCTATGGAGATCTTGCTACTGGAGGACCACTTGATTTCAATAGATTATGCTCTCAGATTCACCTTCAAGATTGCAAAAGTGCCCAGCTGCCTCAAAATCAACATGCATGTTTTAGTTTTGGGCTCACAGCAATCCCAACTTCAGGCTTTGTGTCCAGTGTCTGCTTCTGATTCTGTCACTCATCAGACTTTCATGTGCTGATTTTACCTTCAAAAAAAACCTGTGAATGTTAAATACATTGAAAGCCGTGGCCCTGGATGGTATCAAGGATGCATGATTTGTATTCAGTGAGCAACAAAATTACTGTGTTTGAAATTTGACAATCTCACATTTTCTTCAGAACAATGAAAATACTTCAGTGCCAATCTGTCCTTAAAGATAACAGCCTAATTTTAGCTACAGTTAATCATATGATTTTTCAGAAATTGCCACTGTGTTTATCATCCGGGATTCAAGGATTTATGACCACAGGGGCAATGGCAGACCACAGTGAAAGCACCATGATTAACAAAAACATGTCACTGAGAGGGAGGATGAACAGCTGCTGCTTTGCATTTTATCTCACAAAGTTTATCTACTGTACAAGCTACATATTGTTCTAAAATACTCCCCTATCATGGGGCCAATTCAGAGTTATGACCAACCCTATCAGTCCACTTTTTAAGGTGACAGTACAGAAGTAACTGAGTAGATTCCACAGAAATCCCCATCACGTCTTTTCTCCCAGTATTTTATTTCAGTACCTTTAAAATCCAGGGTCTCGTGCCGGCCATCAGCACGTCAGACAACGTGTGAGAGGTGCAGGGAAGAACCAGGAGTTTTAAAAAGTATTGAATGAAACAGCATTTAGGCAAATGGGAGGTAGAAAGATAGAGAAAAGGTGGACAGGGAAAAAGAGGGAGAGGAGGAGGACATGGTTGAAATAAGGAAGGAGTGAATGAGGACAGGTCAAAATAGGGAGAAGGGGAGGATGTGGTAGAAGGAAAGAGAGCCATGTGTGAATCCCATTTATGTGTTTGGGGACAAATGCGATTGGATCTAGAAAGAGAAGAAGTCCAGTTTTGAACAAAGATCTTTGATTCACCACCTCATATTCTTGCTACCCAGTTCTGCAGATGACGTAATAACAATTCAGCATAACCAGCTCTGTGCTGGGGACCTCTCTGGAGCATCTGGAGGTGGTTGTGGAGAGGAGGATGCTGCACAAACTGTTGAGCATAATGGAGATCACCTCACATCCCCTCCATTCTCCGCTGGTCCAACAGCTGAGCGGATTTAGTCCGAGGCTACTTCAGCTTCACTGTGACACTAGGCGCTACAGGAAGTCTTTTGTGCCGACATCAATCACATTGTACAATGACTATGTGTCTCAGTCGAAAGAGGGACTTCCTACTGTGACAGTACAGGTCATCGTCAACTTACGACCGCAATTGATTTAGACCGACCAGTTCCCATAACTCGATTTGGTCGTAAATCGGCCTATGCAAAAATTACCTTACATATATTAAACCATGTAATGATAATTGCTGTTGTCAGCTGGGGCTGCGTTTGTCAGGTTTTAGTGAAACACTGCATACTAAAATACATTTAGTTTAATAATGCAAAATAATTGCAAAAATGCTGTATACAACAGTACAATTGCTTTAGTAATTGCAGCTGGGGCAGCGCTCAAGGAAGTCAATTTTTTCATAAACATGGTGAGCTTTGTCTGAACTGTTTGTTTCTTTTTCTCCTCGTACATTTCACGATATGGATGAAATGCATCATGTGTCGTCTGTTCACTCCTTGCAAATCGTTCAATGTTTGGGTCCATTCCTTTAAAATATGCAAGAAGTTTATTCAGTAGAGATAAACCTGATAATCCCTTAGTTGTGAACACAGAAAACGAACACAGCGGAAGTGCACTGTACTGAGTCTGAGTTTACATTGAGCTCTGTGTGCGGAACTGCTAGTTCTGCCGGGAGATGGGCGAAACTGTCATATGCTCGTACGCCCAGCTGGACAGCGCTCACCAGACATACCGGTCACAGTTGTGCACGGTGTGTCTGTCGGTCATAAATTGCATAAGTCGTAAGTTGACGATGACCTGTATACATTCATATGTAACCATGTTTCGCATACTGTTGGTTACCATACCATGCCCCTTACTGTACTGTGGTATCTGCCAGACTTACACTAATATACAGTGTATCACAGTATGCTGTAGTATACTGTATATTGAAATGTTCTTACATTATATTCAGACTCCTTTATATTTTCTTTTATTTTTCTTTCTTCATTATAGTTGTAATTCTTATTATAGTCTTAACTGTTGTGTTTTGTTATGCCTGTGTTTAGTTGTAACATACTACTAGTTGTAACCGCTGTCTTGCTACTGTAACAACAGAATTTCCCCTTTGGGAATGACTAAAGTATCTATCTATCTATTTATCTGTCTGTCTGTCTATTACGATTCTGCAGGCTTTGGCCAGGGTCATTCAACCGTTCACCTTGTTCTTTCGCAACTGCACACTGTCCAGTCAAACTGAGACAGTGAGCAAAATGCATGCTGGTAAAAAGTTAAACAGAGAGAAGTTGGAGATGCGTCTGCATTTCAGTACTGGATCACTGTCGGTTTGGGCATCTGCCAAGCTGATGTGACCTGAACATGTGAATCCTGGGGGCAGGCTAGATAGTGCTTTGCCCCCTTGTGGAACAGTAAGGGAACAGTGTGCTGCAGGCCTCACCCCAGAATAGGCATTGAAACCTCAGTGGTAATTACCTCAACAGAGTTACAACCCCATTACTGCCAGTTCTCAAGAAACCAACACCTCCTGCAATTAGCTCCAGCGGCACACCGCCTGGGCCATTCCTGTGTCTGTGTTCATGGTGAGGGTCATTGGAGGCAACACACACAGAGGGATAATTGGCCACGTTAATCTACCCCCTCCCCCCATTCCCACCTCAGATGGATTGTTGTAAGCGACTAGTTGATGTCGTGCGGAACGGTTCCCCCCCCTGGCAAAATGCCGCCGTCCCATAAATCGCTGGAGGCCGCCCAGAATTATGGCCCTCCTGCCAACACACCCAGCTCCGTTTTCGTCTCTGGCTTCGAGCACCATGTCCTGACCCGTTTCCTCCCATGGGGTTGGGAGAATGGAGACCACGGCCTTTCTGTCTGGCCCGGCTGCCTGTCACGTGGGCCCTGTGCAGATTCTGCAAACTGTATGCTCTGCCCGTTCTGATGCAGTGTGAGCTTCAGACACATTCTCTAGGGAGCACATACGAATGACAAACGTGGATGGTCATTAGTGCCACGAGGAACTTGTGCCCACAAATCAATTCCCAGCTGCATGGAGGGTATTCTGACTTTTCTGAAAGGGAACATAAGGTACAATTGACTGGCATGATAGCTCAGTACAGAGTCACCCATGTTTATGGACAGTCCAAGAATGGCCCAGCAAACAAGCAGGGCTGTACATGGACATCCCATTATAATCCCCATAAAAAGGGGCTGTCTCAGAGATTGTTTGTGGTAGGGAAATCATAACCATTCATTACAGAGTTTTAGGTTTAGATTCATGTTTGGTGGTTCTGCGACATTGTGCTACTTGTGGCATTTGAAACCCACACCTGCCACTTGGGTTGCCTAGGTGATAAGATTGGAGACTAACCAGACCGGCCACTCCACTGCTGCTTATATAGATTGCCATCGTGCACCAGGGCTCTGAGTCAGTCGCGGAGCTTTATTTCAGCAGTTGTGCTTCATGACAAGGCAGATCGGTCTTTTCTCAGCTATGTGTGGTGTAGTGTATAGTTTGTAAGTGTGTTCTTGTTACCTACTTGCTCAGTGGACAAGTTTGAATATCACTTTGCAGCGAGCAGGTGGACAACACCAGAATGGAGTTCATGTGTTGTTATATAAGACAACACACTTTCAGCTGAGAGTTGGTGTGTTATCCTAGGGCCTTTTAGACCAATGGAACGACAAGCACTGACTGCCTATTCCCAATCACTGTCTGGTAATCAGTCTCATTGAGATACCTGTTATCAGTTATGGTCTGCTGTATATTCCTCTGTGCCCAACAGTCTCTGCAAAGTATTGTAGTTCTTTCTCTGATGCATACAAGGCAGGTTTTGCTCCTTATCTTATGGCTTCCCTGCCTGACCCTCATTGCTATCTCAAACCCCAATTCCACGACCCCAAGTCCTTATCCTACCTTCCCATGTGACTGACCTGTTTGCTGATTCTGT
The DNA here is from genome assembly GCA_025773905.1 of Chitala chitala. Taxonomy (NCBI): domain Eukaryota; kingdom Metazoa; phylum Chordata; class Actinopteri; order Osteoglossiformes; family Notopteridae; genus Chitala; species Chitala chitala. The sequence continues at coordinate 7,019 of JABJVR010007377.1, read as the reverse complement.
CCTGGATGATTACTACAGCTCCTCAACCCTCTGCCCAGCTTTTCAATTCTATCCTGTTTGGCTTTCATCTTAGATTTTGCTGCGTAAGTTTCCAATCTCTGTGCTCAGATTCAGTCTTTTATTTGTGACTGTCACTTGTGCTTCTGTGTGTGTGTGTGTGTGTGTGTGTGTGTGTGTGTATGTGTGGAGGCCAAGAGTCCACAAAACGCAGCACAGTAACACCTAAATTTCAGCATACCTCATCAAGCAGATGTTTTTACAGTTTTACCTTATTGAGCATTACAAGGTTTCATTTGTGTTGAGCAAACAGCGTAAACAGGAAGTCACTACAATGCAGCAATGCAGGCAAGTGTGTGCTCGTAATATCGGTGTGTGCATGCACATTTAAATGACCGTCCATCTTGGGCCCGAGTCTGCTAGGTGTGCGCTGCAGAGCAGCACCCTTGCCAACCACAGGAACGCACGCGGCCGGCCAGCAAGCAAAACAAATTCAAACCAACTCAGCAGAAGAAAAACAATGAAAACATTCAACCGCCATTCCCAAAAATTGTTTTTGGCTGGAATTGTCATGTTTTAGGAAACACAAGCCCACCTTTCTAACGTCCTATATACGTCTGTTAAAATGTATGCATTCTTTCTTTTTAATTTTTAGAGTCCAATGCCAAAGATTAACCTGTGCGTCAAGCATTGGGTGGGCACTGCCAGCACTTTTACGCTTTATCGGTGGACAACCAGCTGATTTCACATAGTTGCTCCGAGGAGGTTAGTTTGTTTAGTTTTCCGCGGCTTTCTGCCTTGGTTGTTATGCTGATGTTGGCAGGTGGTCATGTTCTGATTTCATCTTTTTTTCAGGTCCAGCTCTTGAATGTATCCCAATACATCCCAGCCTGCACTAGGTCTTTCTTGTTAAGAATGTCATTTTGGATGAATGAGAAAGGCCTGAAGCCCACAACCTACCTAATGTCAGTATTTACCCTCTCTCTCACATGTCCTCGTGTACTTATTTGGAGTATGATGAATGACATATGCATATATGCTCATGCATGCAGATGTCTCCATATCCATGCCCACATGGGCACCAGGAAACTCTGTATACCCCACCATTCCAGCTAAGGCCCAGGCCAAAATAAGCACGTGGCCTGGCCAGAAAAGGCCCGTCTCCGACCTGAGCTGAAACGGCCAGCAGGAGCTTAGGCCTGCTGGGTAAGGGTGGGGAAAACGAAATGTGAGTCTCAAGCCAACATCAGGGAATGTCCGAGCCATTTGGGCTGCAAATTATTACTGGCTGACAGTCTATTATTCTACAACCAGAGAATGGTTCAGAAAAGAGAGTGAAGGAGACTGAAAAAAAAAATAGCCTTGGAGCACAGCCGGTGGGGAAAAGGAGTTACAAAATACTATAATAATCTTTAGAAACATAACTGGACTGGCCGCAGACCTCTGCTAAGAATAGACCGGTAACAGATTTGTTTCAGCTGTTATTACAGAGAAGATAGGGCAGACTAGGCTGAGGGTATTGCGATTTTCACAAAATCAACACCTCAGCTCGAAGTGTCATGTAGAATGGCTGTCTTGTTAACTAATTTTCTCTACCTTTCAATCAAAAAGTCATTTATCTTCATTTAATCACGAGTGCAAGGCTTTCCAGCTTTCCTAACACTGCAGCCCTATTCTTGTCGGCTAAGATCTAGCTCTATCTCTCACCCTTTCTCTCTGTTTTCTTCAGTCTCTCCTACTTCCAGATCTTTCCGCTGGTGAGTAACAGGCCCAGAGAAATATAATCCACAATCCAAACAGATTGAGTTTCGGTAAACTGGGCCCATCCCCAAAAGGCAATTACAGTACCTCTGGTTTTCAGTTATTAAAGATTTAATATTTTTTCCCATATAGATTTATTAGTTTAGCCTGTTAAGAGTTGGCGGATGCAGAACCTTTTCACATATATGCTACTCTGCAGTCAGAATGCAGCTCTGTACACATTCCATAAGATTTAATGTTTATTTTGAACAGATCTCCCCTCCCTGAAATCCATTTCTTAAGAAAGAAAAGGAGAGACCATCAGCACAGCAGGTGGCACACAGCAGATCACAGTTGTTAGTGTGTCGGCCGTCGTACCTTTGACACTGAACCTCAAGAACTTCAGCAAAAGCACTTGGTAAAATAGGTTATAATGTTATGGTACAAATGCATTGTGTCACATCTGCACATATGACATGAACTCTTAGGAACATTTCAATGGCAGAATTGTCTTACTGGGTCACTTTTCAGGGCGTGAAGTACTCATTGTGGGAAAAAAAACTTATAACACACACACACACACACACACACACACACACACACACACACACTCACTGGTCAGCCATAACATTATGACCACTAACAGGTGAAGTGAATAACATTGGTAATCTTATTACAGTTTCAACTGGAAGTGGGTAGGATATATTTGACAGCAAATTAACATTTTGGCAAGATGTGTGATGCTTTGGGCAATGTTCTGCTGGGGAAATTTGGGTCCTGCCATTCATGTGGACGTTATTTTGACACATACCACCTACTAAACATTGTTGCTGACCAAGTACACCCCTTCATGGAAACGGTATTCCCAGATGGCAGTGGCCTCTTTCAGCAGGATAATGAGCCCTGCAACACTGCAAAAATGGTTCAACAATGGTTTGAGGAACACAACAAATTTGAGTTGTTGACTTGGCCTCCAAATTCTCCGGATCTCAATCCAGTTGAGCATCTGTGGGATGTGCTGGAAAAACAAGTCCAATCCATGAAGGCCCCACGTCACAACTTACAGGACATAAAGGATCAGCTACTGACAGGTTGGTGCCAGATACCACAACATACCTTCAGAGGTCTAGTGGAGTCTGTGCTTAAACAGGTCAGGGCTGTTTTTAGTGGCAAACGGAGGACCGACTCAATATTAGGCGGCTGGTCATAATGTTATGGTTGGTGTGTGTGTGTGTGTGTGTGTGTGTGTGTGTGTGTGTGTGTGTGTGTGTGTGTGTGTGTGTGTGTGTGTGTGTGTGTTTCTTTACTCAGGTAAAGAGTTGTCCCAATGGGGCTTGTGTTGCACTGTTGTTACAACAAGGACAGAGTGTCTGGGTCTGGGAGGCTTTTTGCGGTTCAAAATTTTATGAAGGCTGACCCGCAGACAGGTTTAGAGTCTATTGGCCAATGGGGAAAAAAAACCCCATTCTGTTCAATAAAAAAGAGTTTGGGTTTCCAGTGTTTTTCTTATGCCCTTGTACTTGTTTAATGTTGGAGAAAACCCTGGCCTCTGCAGAAGAATAAGTTATAGGCAGCTGCTTCTCAAGTGATTTGTGTTGAATTAAAATGCAACATTATATCACCAGTCCCATGTTTGCTTCTATTAACAGGAAGCAGTTACTGGCGTTTTCTGGTTCTCAATCGAGGTAATAAATTGAGTCTGATGGCTAATTTTAGCTGAAATTCAATCCCTTTCAATAAGTTACAACCCTAATGGGGCTTTTTAATCAAACAGTGCTTAGTGTGGCTGAGGTTTGAAATAAGTAAAACTGGGCCTCTAGAACTCTGTCTTTGGTAAAGGTAGAAAACCTTCCTGCAGTCACTCACCTGAGAAACATTTCTTCTGTATACTGTAGAAACCTGCATTAAGGCTGGTATGTGGGATGTGTTGGACTACATACATTTTTACCTTCAGGATGCCCCCATGCTGACTCAGATGGTTCTAAGAGATTTTGGACGTTCTTCTGGATGTTTCTCACAGGAGAAGTGCCTGGGAAATTCTCTTCAGCTTTGCTGACATGCTGCAGATCGTCTACAGTCAGTGACGCTTATAATAAATAGTCCTGTTTTTAATCTGTAAACACAAAACTAATGATATTAATGGTGTGCAGCAGAAGAGTCACGGGACAGGATAAGAAAGCCTTTCACTGAGGTCAAATGTCCACATCGATGATTAAAACCATAACAATGGAATGTCCTCAGAGCCAGCGTGTTGGCCTTCCAAGCTGGGAAGATACTCCTGCATTTGGCAGCTGATGACACCAGCAGCGGTGGAGTGTATCCACACACAGCAGTTAATCAGGCAGAAGCAGGTTCCCTAGACGAGCATTCACTTTGCATGGCTTGGGTATTTTGTGGTGATACTCCTATAACTCAGTCAACCTCACCCATTATATTTTAAAATTATGTGAGCTCCTTCTGCTTTACTGCAGCCACATCTTCTGGCTCACAATAATCAGGTATCAAATTCACTCTTGACTCTCCATTCATAAATGAGTTCATAGTGACATGGTCTCTGCTGGCAGCCTGGGCAGAGACAACTCATTGCAATCCACAGACTTGTCTGTGTGGTGACGTTTTGCTTGACATCCCTTAGGAGTACAGCCTCCTGTGCCTGAAGCTTCAGTTTGACCTGAAAAGGCAGCTACAGGCTAATTCTCCCACTACTGTCTTGTTAATGTTATTAACAGTTTAAATGAGTGACCTTAAAACAATAATAATACAAAAAATACACACATATGCAGTAATATGTAATAATATGCATAAGGTAATTGTGGTACATATTAAAGCATGCAGACAAGCGGAAAATAAAAATACTCCTTTGCCTGGATATTTAAACTCTTAATTAGACATAATTATGTGTGCGCATGCTGTATGATGTTTATTGTTTTTGGTGTGATGTTATCTTTAATTGCTACCAGCTACTACTGTAAGTAAGTGTAAACAACAGTGCTATGCTACCATGGAGACCCAGAAAACAGGCCTATCTATGTAGTTTTTTCTCATGTTCCTGCTGCCTCCTGGAACCTTTCACCCCAATGGTTTTGTGACATCTCTCCTGGAACAGCACACACTGCAGTAGGATCTGAATGTTTTTGATCATGCAATTTTTGACATTTTCAAGTTCGTGGAGGAAATTGATAAGATACTTTTTCTATTTACACTTTGCCATAGATTTTCAAGGGAGACTTTTCTATTGGCTGTTTTTCTTTCTTTTGTTAAACGCCCAGTTTTACTGAATTGTTAATTTTATCTACAATACGTTTGCTCTATATAAAGGTATTAACTTTATGTACATAATTGCTAAATAACTTCATGAGGTTTACAAAGCTTTACTGCTTGATTATTTAATAGAATGGAGTTATGTATTCTTCAAGTTAGATGATATTCATTTATTAACACAGGAAAGGTTTCTCAATTTTAACTAAAGGTGAGAGAAAATGTGTTTTGTAAACTTTGAAAACAAAGGTGTTTTTGTTGTATTTGTCAGCCCCACCTCCTGATGACACCCCATATGGTGAGATTGTGAAACATTACAGCATTGTGGAATGAATAAAATACTTCAGCGGCACGGTGGGGCTGTCCTGCTGCTAGTGCTCTCACAAACAGGTAGTGGTGACTGCACGTTACATAACGCTCACCAGTCTCCATTTATTTCACTGTTTGTTTTCTTGCCCCTTGCATCGATGGTTTATTTGCCACTTGTCACTGGAGTTGTTACACATAGCAGCCAAGTTTCCCTGGCAGTGAGCAGGGTCTATGGGCAGAGGATGAGACCACAGTCACGGGGGGAGTCGGGTGGGCAGAGGATGAGACCACAGTCGCGGGGGGAGTAGGGTGGCAATGACTCATGGTGCCCTCAGTGACCTTCGGGGAAAAAAACCCGCATGAATCGGCGGCGTCATTTACTAGACTTGATTGAGCCACTTAACCCAACATCATAGTGTGTTGTGTACACATATGGACTTTAGCATAAATTGCTTGTGTACGCTTTCCAGCAGCAAACATCAGCAGTGTTTCAGGTCTAATTAGTTACTATGTAATACCTAATTGTATGATTAGTATGGTATGGCCAATCCTGAAGCTACCTGCTAGAAAGGAATATGCTGTATATCATAATTTGTGGTGTTGCTGATGACTTCAGTTACATAATGAAGTATTGTAATTCTTTTTTTTTTTTTTTTTTTAATTAATTTTCCCATCACTGGACAGGGTTGCAGGGGCTAAATTAAATGGTTCCCTACAATATTATTGTACATTGTATCAGTAATTATGGAAACAGAGCTAGTTTAAAAATAGAGTGGGTTGAACTGGATTACCTGCTATGCTGCCACCACCACCCTGTATCACCTGACCCCAGTGAACCCTGTTATGTAACTGCAGCAGTTCTTGCTTGTTGTTTTGCTGGGCCATCATTAGTTGGTCACTGCAGTGTGTGGTTCAGCATTGAAAGCCCATTAGTCAGTCTGGGCCCTGTTTGTGCAGAAAGTCTGTCTATGCATTAGGGATGTGCCCCCCTTTTGGCCTGTTAAATTTAATTAGTCACCCACACCCGGTTGGGTCCATCAAGCCCCTGAGCTGGAAGGATGTGGGTTTCATATTTAAAAGTCAGCAGCTGAAATGGGAAAGGAGCAAAAAGACTCCCCCCCCAGACGAACAGCATCTGAGTGAAATAGGGTCCTACCTTGTTCTAAGTTCAGCACTTATCAAGCCTCAGGCAGAGAATGAAAAAAACTGCACAGGATCTGGTAGGACCTTGACCTCACTGGTCTCACCATTCCACCTGAGGAAAAACAAGCATAGGAGAGGTGGGATTAAACAAGACGTTACTCCTCTGCTCTCCAAACCATTCTCAACTCAAGTGGGCCTGTGCACACATTGTATAATTTGCCTCATCTTCTTTGAGTACAGCTTCTTTTTATACATTTTCTATGTCGAGATATCCAAATGTGTTTGAATGGTTTTAGAAAAATACTTAGGCATGTCAAAACCCTGTGCCAAAGTACCAGAAATAGACAAAACATCGCTTTGTGGCCCTTCTCAAACTTTCTTTTTACCGCAGCCACTTAATCTAATATAACTAGGATCCAGGCTACCTGCCCTAAAACGAGGTCAGCATATCTGATGGGCTGATGTGCCTGATGTACCTTGAGCTGAGCACAGGGACCCAGGAAGGACTGGACTAGCCTGAAATCCCATAAGGGACTGCAGGGACAACAGTCTTCCTGCACTGTACCGTCTGC
>JABJVR010007376.1:0-10665 GCA_025773905.1 Chitala chitala | reverse complement strand
TTATTACCTTAAAAAAAACATAACAATTGTAATTTAAAAAACTTAAATTATAAAAAATTAAAATAAAAAAAAAAAAAAAAAAAAAAAAAAAAAAAAAAAAAAAAAAAAATTTAAGGCTGCATCTTCAAGAAGGTTCAGCAGAGATTGTTCTTTACAGGGAGCCTAAACAGCTTTGGTTTGGGACCCAAAACCCTGGAGACCTACTGACAGCATTGTGTCTGGACGTATGATGGCGTGATTAGGTAACACAACAGCCCAGAACCCGAGAATTACATGTGAGAATAAAGGAACACTTGACAAACATCTCCAATATTCCTATAACGTTGCTAATCCGTGACCACTGGACCCCAGGCCCATGCTTGCACTTTGCGTTTGCTTTCATATTCACTATGCTATAAGAAATGTGTTTAACTAAACCAAACAACTTGATTAAGTTTAAAAACCTAATGACAATGAGATACTCCCATCTATATAAAAAGTCACAGTAAACACGTTCCAGGCTAAAAGCAGACTCACTAATGGTCTCATTGCCCGACTGACCGCCCCTTCACGATGGGCAGCTGTTCAGCTTTTTGTGTTGAGTTGGGAAGAAACGGCAGAAGAGAACGACACCGACGACTTTAAGCAAAAGTGTAAGGAAGACGCAACGTACCATTTTCAGCAAGATAAAGGACAGCGCTGCAGAAACGGTGAAGAAGGAGGCCACAACCATCATGATGATGCCAACAGCAGGACTGGAGCCGATTACAGCAACTGCAGCAATCCACCCGCTGAAAGACAGATCGCAGCTCAAAGCACAGGGTTTGGGGGGGTCTGGGGCACCCTCACACTCAGCAAGGGGAAGTGGACAGCTGGACACCACGACACACTCCTACTCAACTGTTTACATGCAGGAACTGCAAAGATAAACTGCAAGTCAATTATAAAAAGTCCAAAGAATTAAGTTTAAAGATTTACTCAAGGCTGACACCAAGGTTTTTCACCTGTCTGTTCAAACCTTATTAAATCTAAGATATTATTGTTGCAAAAATAAACAAAATCTTTACATAAAAATAACGTTTAAGGTAGTTAACTAATGCTAACATTATCTACAGTTAAGTGTCAAAAAGTGTCAGTTATTCCACAGCAGTTTCTGTCATGACTGCCTCCTGAATTTATGGAAATGGGATCTTAAAAATTGTAATTTGGATTGAAAATTTCCAATATTGTGCTATTTCATAAACTCACATAAGAATTGAGACAAGTAAACAGGTTTTTAAAACAATTAGATAAAACACCATCTACCCTGTACACACATGAAACAAATCAGAACTGAAACCATGTCTTTCCTGCGGACAGGAGCTGAAATGCCTACACTGGGAGAAAGTACGAGCATCAGAGGTTCAGGGTGAACTCAGAGGACATGCAATATGTTGTCTGCTGGATAAAGTTAAACATGGCACCTTCAGGTGCAGTTATCGTGGTGAGATCACCATCATTCACCACATGAACAGTGGGGGGGTCTGAGGCACACCAACCTGTTACCCCACTTTGGGATGCCAACAGCCTGGATGACAAACACCACCACTTGGAAGAAGAACACGAAAAAGAAGAAGAAGAAGTTGAAGGAGCTGTCAGACCTAGAAGAGAAGCACAGGCAGAGGTGAGAGACAGGCACCGTCCAAAGGAGCACATGCATCTTCTCTCAGCTGACCCTACATACGCAGCTGCTCTTTCCTGACTAGCAGTGTTGAACTGAAGCACAGGTTACCTGAAGGCTTTGTAGACGGGCCTGTACCAGCAGAGGAAGGAGCAGGGCGTGAAAAGGATAAACCAGACTATGGCAAGGCCGAAGTCAACTCCGTGGGACGTGTCCACCGTGAAATTGGCCAGGCATGCCAGTAGGTTCAGGAACAAAGTGACACATTCAACTGCAGGAACGAATCAGAGTTAGCGACCATCACTTTCACTCTTTTCCTAAAGCAGGGTTGGCCCACGATGGTCCTGGAGGTCCTCAGTGGGTGCGGGTTTTTGCTTTAGCCAATTCATGCTTTTAATTGAGTCTTAATGTCAAACCTTTTTTGAATAATTACTGTGTCAATCCAGTAATTCTCAAGAAGCTTTATTCATTTTAAATAAGAATTTTACACGCATGACAAAGACTTACTGATGCTGCTTCATTTTTTAAACATTTAACTGATATATTTAAATCCATTTCTTGGTAATAGTCACTCACGTTACTGCTGAAACGTTTGTTATTGGCACCTGTGTCTATTCTTCATTAATTATTAAAATTAATACATAACAGGTCTGAGTTAAACACCTTGCTGAATTATTCATACATTTTCTGCTATAATTCTGCAGTTAGAGACGTCGTAATGTGTGATTTATAATTATATTACCGATCATAAAGCACAAGAATCTCACTTTAAAATTTATTCATCGTAAGTCTCAATTTAAAACAACTAAAGTACAGAGAAAGTATCATGCACAACAAGGATAAGCAATGTTGTTATTGGTATTTAATTAAGAAGGTGATCAAATTTAATTGACTGAATAAAAACCTGCATCCACTGGGGCCCTCCAGGACCATGACTGGCCAGCGCTGACCTAAAGGCTGGCAGTGCCATTCTATGCTGTGTTTGATTTTTTTTTTTTTTTTTTTTTTTTGTGTGATTTTGAACAAACACACCACCTTGGTGTGGACGCCAGCATTCATGTCAGCGGGTTAATGTATACTTTCTGTGGTCAAGAATAAAAACAGCCCAATCACAACGATCAGGTCTCCTGACAAACACATCACGTCTCTCCTGACAAACACATCACGTCTCTCCTGACAAACAGAACGTGCACTCACACATCCAAAGGTAGTACATCATCCTGCAAAGCCTGCGGTGTTCAGCGGGAATTTCTTCTGAGAAATCCTGGTAGAAGCAAGGCTTCATGGGAAAGAACCTTGGCAGAGGTGGCCAATTATTTTCCTTGCCTATAAAGAGAAACATCATCCAAGTAACCATGTGTTCAGTGCCTTACTCCAGAAAACCCACATCAACATCACTGCAACCAGTTCCAATTTCCCTGCTTTATCCTTTACATTACAACAAACCAAACTATCAAATTGCTACAATTTAAGGGATTCTATACAGCAAGAGTGAGTTAACCCCAGCATTATGAAGCTATAACAACATTATCTTAAAATATTAAGCATAAGGTACAATGTAGCATCAGAAAAACTAATTGTTACTTTTTTATGATAGAATATAACAAAATACAACACAGCAATGAAAATGAGGCTGGAAACGACAGCCCGAAAACCACTGTAAGGAATAACTGCCTATGTGCAGAGGAGAGCAGCGGGCACTGGCCTGTTGTTGCAGCAGCCCTGTTCTGCAGCTCCTGCTCCCTGCGCTCCAGCTCCGCAGCCTTCCTCTCCAGCTCCTCCTGCTGCCTCAGCAGGTTGGCCTGGGCAGCTGCCGCCGTGGCCTTCACATGGGGGCAAAACAGGGCTCAGCGTTAGGCCTTCAGCCCCCCCCCCCCAACTTTCGAATGACTTATGTGCCGAGAGGTCGTTCGTAAGGTGAATTGTTTGCAAGTTTGTAATTTGTATGAACATTTTACGTGTGGTCCTACCAAACATTCCTACAGTGACGATTCGTGTTATAAGAACACGCCACCCCCCCCCCACCACTATCAAGCCTTTTAATTAATCGCCACTTTTATTTCCATTGACATGGCTTGTTGCTTTTCAACACTACCACCAACATCACTAGCCTGATGCTTTTCACCAACCGTGATGGATACGCGATGCACTGGATAATTCACGGTAAATCTTAGAGCACTGCAGCATACGAATTTACCGTACCTGACTGAAAAGCTGCGCATGTAAAAAATTTTTTAGCTGCAGCTCCCCAGTTCCTTTCACCAAACACAAATTGAACTTGCAGCAGCCTTTGTTTGTATCTATGAATGTTCGCAAGTCAAATGTTCGTTAGTAGAGCGGCGTCTGTAACTGCACCACCGCTGCTCCATCACACACACATACTGCACGATATGACAATCAATCATCACCGATAGCGACTGCATCAACGATAAGCGTTTGACAGCTACGTGATTCAGCACCACTGTTAATTATAACAGTCTAATACATCAAAGCTTGTAACAATGTTTGGCATGTATGCACATTGTTTACATTTGAAACCTTCAGGAGCTTTAAGTTATGTGACTGAATACTTGTGCAAGCGTGTACAAGCAGTTATACACAAAGACAGGAAGACAACAAGGGACTAACACACCAAAACAATACAATTATTTATCTAGCTGCCAGACATCGCATACACGCTTTAAAACTCCTACTTATTCAGTTTTTCCCCACTAGAGCACCACCCATCCCCCCCGGGACTCACCCAGGACACATGTCACAATATCATATAAATTCTGCTACCTCAAACTTAAGGTTTCTGCCTGAGATAAGTATCAAACAAATGAAAGAGGACAGCACACCAGTAACCATGAGTTATAATCCGAGATAGGAGGTCTCACGTGTTACATGTTTTTGCACTTAAAAATTCTAAATTTTAAATGCATTACGCAATTCTTTCATTTATCTTTAGGAAGTTCTAACGTTGTCCAACCTGTGTAATAACTACTATACCTAATTGTCTGAATACACAAACAACTTGTGCATACTGCAGACAGCCAACAACAAAACCAGGGATTAAAGTCCCATCATGACCTTTCTGATGAATGCTCTCAGCGCTGATCTCAATAAAGTTTTCCCCCATGTTCCTTCACACTCACATGACTTTGACCTCAATGTAACCATGCATCATTAAGGTCAGTTGTTTTAAATTGCCTTTAAAAATAACTAAATAAAAGAGACTGGATTAAGGTTTATCTTCACACACACATCCAACATTAAACCCACTGTAAAACCTTCGAGTTTGTTTCCACATTAGACAGTCCTCAGAAGAAACAGCAGTAACTGGCAAACAGAAAAGCAGAGATATTTTGAAGAAAAGCAGGGGGGGAAAAAGGCACTGATGAAATGAAAGAAAGGAAGGGGAAGACAAACTTTAAAAGTACAAAGAAGAAAGGCTCCTCAGGACCTTAGTAAGGCAGTAACGTGGGGGGGGGGGGTCTCCACAGCAAAATTTACCTTTGGACTGGGTTCTGTCGATGGCTGCAGAACAGCTGGCTGGGAAGCAGGGATTGTGGTCCCAGTTTGAGCGGCCTGAAACATGTTAGCCAGAATCAGCATGCACCAAGTCACATGACATTGTGTACCAAGCAAGAAGCAAACATATGGGTGCAGAACTTTTGGGTGGGACAAAAAAAAAAAAAAAAAAAAAAATTCTGCTTATCAGTCTGGTTAAAGGTCAATCTTAAAATCTATTCTGAACAAATATTTGTATTGCATGAGATTATTACATAAGTATTGTCTGTAAAAAACTGTAAAGAGACAGCTTTAAGAGGACTTCATAGTACATCCACCACAAAATGCAACACGACAGTTTGACCATGAGCGCAGAGTAATGACAGCAGACCTTACCAACACTGCACCTTCTGAAAAGGGATTGAATTCCTCAAATCGATCTGTACCGGTATTAGTCACTTGTGTGACGGAAGGATCCTGGAAATCACACAAACACAACATAATTTTCATGTGGTTATTAATCATTTAAAAAGATGGTCATGACAGAAATTGCCATTGGTTACAGCATTCTGCTCAGATGATCTCCAATGTCACAACATGGAAGACAACTCAAATGTGATATAAATAAAATCACCCCCACTGACACAAAGCTGACCTCTGGCATAGGAAACTTTTTAAAAACTCATGGATAATGGATCAAGTCATAGAGTGAAAAGAAAATTAATAGCAGCTATAATTGTTACACTGGAAACAGAAACCATGACATCCTGACCTCACCCATCACCCTTCACACACACACACACACACGCACACACACACACACACACACACACACACACACACACACACACACCTTTGATAGGGAGTGAAAGGAAAGAATGCTGGGTAACATTATAGATTTGTCAACAAGTCGTTACTGTTCATAATACAGTACGGTCAAATTAATTTCCAAGTTCTTAAATGAAAATATGAGTTTACATTAAACACTACAACAGGATAACTGGGTTACAGCAGTTGCAAGAGCAAGAAATGCTTTTTCAGGTGACAAGATGGGTTATAAACACAGTAAAACTTGAAAGTGGATGTTGGGCAGGGCATTAGCCTAAAGACTAAAATTTACATAACAGACAGCAGAGCTGTATGACAGAAATGCTGCAAACTGACTCTGAATTGAACCTCTTCACATCTGGTTAGCAGCTAAAGCAAGGCTTCGTGACTTCTGTACAAACCATTGTTTAAAAACTTCCCCTAACGTTTTATAAACACTATAATCTTTACAATTTTTTTGTTATTGTATATAAAACGTATTCACAATACAAAACATAAGTATGTTGTACTTCCTGTCAACAGTGCACCTGTAACCTGAATACTCTGGTCTCTTTTCCACTATAATATAGCTCCTGAAGCACACATTAAGTAAATCTAAACCAACACTAATCATTTATCCTATGCTTTTATTAGTCTACAGGAGACTTCTTCATAGAAGTAATTCAAAACATATTTAATAATCAAATTATAAAACTACACATTTTTCTTTGGGCAAATTAAGTTGAAAGAAAAGGACTGTCTTTTTTCATATCAACATGTTTGAAGACCAGCTGTAACACAGCAATAGTGAAGTAATAACCTATTAAAATACTTCGAACCATTGACGTGTACATAAATCACATATAGTCTATATCCAGACACCCAGACAAACCACTCCAGAAAGTCTCTCTTTCGTGCAATATGCACCCCATCTGTCCAGAAGGCCGTAACAGTTACAAGCGGTCGCCCCAAAACAAGCGCATGTAACGAGACCGATGTTGCGCTGTTTTATCTTACCTGCGCAAAACCACCGACAGCGCAGCTGTCATTAGCGCTCAAGGCAGCAGATCTTACAACCAGGAAAAAAACCTTCACTATATAATAATCACTAATTTACCAGAGTACTGATAGTTACGTGACTGCACACACAATTCATACATATATAATCACATAATGTTTGTTTTCTGCCACTTTTTTGTACTTCGCTCCCCCGAGAACAACGTCAATAATGCGCCCACCTTTCGCAATGTAAACAGGGCCTAGAGCCGGCCCGGCTCGGCCCGGCTCGGCTCGGCCCGGCCCGGCCCGGCCCAACGCAAGTGAATCAACAGGCGGACTCCACAGCTATTTCGCTTTCAGGAAACGTGGCACCAGAAAAGCCGTTTTAAACGTTTCGTACCTGGAAAGGATTCACATCCGCTGGTTCTGTAACGGGACCACCAACAAACGCCGACATTTTCAGCCAGGTGTCTCGGGAAACAAAGGCGAAGAAAGGCGGCCGCGGCTGGTCTCCTGTCCCCACTGGTGCTCGCTGCTCTCCTCCCCGCTCACTTCCTTATCGCCAAGCGTTCAGGATGTGCCTATGCAACAATGTAACACGTCACCCTCTGCCATGATCGCGCCTGCGAAACAACGTTCCTGCAACGCTCCTCTCCGACATTTATAAACGTAGCCGGTACAAAAGTGCAGAAAAATTGCATAAAGTAAATAAAATGTTTACTTAAGGACGAAAGCCATTTCCAATCTGTTATACCCATGTTGAGTTATTTCATCATTAATAGTGTATGGTATCGTTATATATTAGCAATAAATATCGCTTAATGTTAAATTATAATAGCTACAATTCATTGATTGTTAAAAGCTCACGTGATAATAAAATGTATCCAACTACGTTCTACGGGAACTTGATAAGAACTTGCTGTAGCGATCAAAAAAAAAAAAAAACTGGAATAAAGATCAAGTTCGGTATTTATTAAAACACGCATTTCAACTGATGTTTGGCTATTATTTCTACAAACTTGGTTGAAGCGCCTTATTGCGGAGCGCAGCTCATGCGTGTTTCGCGGTGACGTCGCCCGGCTTGTGTCATCTCTCTCTCTGCAGCCATGGAGGAAATTAGAGGTCAGACACGTTCTCCTGCTTTCGGGCTCCTTTTACAAATTTAGCTGCTGTTCCAGAAATATCCGTGGTATTTACTAATAATATAATGGTGAAATGCACCGTGTCGAGTTTTTTTTTTCTTCAAACTACGTAGGATACCTAGATTAAGCATCACTCGATAGCTTCACACGTCATAAAACTCAGTAATCGTTATAAATGAAAGCTTGCGTGTTTTTGTGAAATCCGTTTATTTGTGTTTAGACAATAGAAAAAATATAGACATTCGCCAACTTAATTTAGATAAATTGACTAATGTAATTCGCTTTTAGTGGATGTCATAATGTGAAGCGATTTTAAGGGAGTGTCTAAAAAGTACACAGATTTTGTATATTTTTACGATTGAACAGTACGGGAATAGTACTGAAAGTAGCAATATTCACGTTCTTTTATAGCTATATCTTTACAGTGTAGGTCTGCAGATAACAGTGGTCCAGTTGTAATGTAGTGGTGGAGTTGTAACGTAAATGCCAGTTGACGTCCTAGGAGACCTTTGTAAAGAACCCTATAGTACTTATCCTGAATCGTTATAATAAAGTACTATTGAATATTAAAGGAATACAATTAAATACTAACGTGCAATCTATAATGTATATCTAATCTAATGTACTTTTAATAAGAGCTCTTGCATAAAGACGGAAGCGATGGTAACTGCAATTTACGCTTCACTGTCGTTCTGGAGAATTTATTTACTGTGTGATACAACTTGATTCTGCTTGTTCTACAGTATTTGCGTTATCGTGTGTGGTCCAAAACTATGCATGGGGGAAAATTGGACTTGACAGTGAAGTGGCCAAACTTGTCGCTACTGATCCTCTAACAGTGATTGAAGATGACAAGCCCTACGCGGAGGTGACGTGATTATACGTAAAATATCTGGTCCTGTAAGCCTTTTTTTCCCCCAAATACAATATGTAGAAAATCTGCTACCCTTAATTATTAAAATTTTCGTATGCATTGCATTCTATTTCGTATTTTATGTTTAATTCTACATTTTCTGTAATGGCATAGCTAACTGTATTACTTTATATTAGTGATGTTAACAGTACTATAAAAGACATTATTTATACACAGGTTGTCGTTTTTAAGTTGTTGATACATCACAGGAAACATCTAGGATCAGACCTCTTTTTCCCCTCTTTCTGTCTGTCTTTTTTTTTAAATATATTTTTTCATGCTTACATTTGTTATTTCACAGCTGTGGATGGGTGCTCATCCTAAGGGAGATGCTGTCATCAAGGACAATCGTATATCCCAGAAGACCCTGGGGCAATGGATAGCAGATTATCCAGGCTGCTTGGGTTCCAAAGTCAAAGACACTTTCCAAGGACAGCTGCCATTCCTGTTCAAAGTGCTGTCGGTGAACACAGCATTGTCTATCCAAGCCCATCCCAACAGGGTAAGGCCAGGATGAAGGAGATGGCACATGAATCAACTGTACAATGACATGTGTTTGTAAAAACACCTTGCCCTTTTTGTACTACAAAGTTGCATAGTACACCGAGCAGTGGTGAACACGGTGAGGAAGGAGTGGCAGGCTGGCTCACACACTTCTCTGTCTTATTGTCATCAGGAGCTTGCAGCACGGCTCCACACTCAGTTTCCTCAGCACTACCCAGATGACAACCACAAGCCTGAGATGGCCATAGCACTGACACAGTTTGAAGGCCTTTGTGGCTTTCGTCCTGTAGAGGAGATTCTGGGATTTCTGAAGTGTAAGTATTGTCATTGGCTACGTTTGGCCTCTTCCAAATGTCACATTTCACATACTGTTAGTAGAACCATCCTGTGAACAGTTTTTACTTTTTCCCCATAGTTCTTTGTACAATGTACTCAACTGATAACTCAGTTTGACACAACATACTACAGTATCAAAAGTCATGGCAAATGTTCAGGTGTGGAAATACCCAAACATATAGCTGTGCTAACAGACAGTCAGAATCTGGTTTATTGCCAAGTACGTTTTCACATACAAAGAGATTGTTGTGTTAATCCAAAAACAGTTTGAAGAGAGACAGAGAGGTGAAAAAGAAAAAATATGAAGGGGAGGAAGAACTATAAATAGATGATATATTTATAAAAATTTAAGGAAACAATACAACACATGAGTTAAATAGTTCAGTCAAAAAGACCAGTGTGCAAGACCAGTGTGCAAATTCAGTCAGGCTGAGGTGGTGAATATACATATTGTGCAAATGTAGTTCTGTTAATGAACACATTGTGTTGGTGTATGTAATGTCTGCAGAAATTAGGGTTGTCACTGGGGGTCGTGGGCCTTGTTGATTAAGGCAGCTGCAGATGGAAATAAGATGTTTTTTGCCGTGTAGTTTTGGTCCTGATAGAATGCAGCTTCTTACCAGAGTGTAGCGTCTCAAAAAGTGTGTGTCTGGGATGGTAGGGTTCGGCCACAAAACAAATGAATCTTCCAGATTTTCCATCCATCCATTATCTTAACCACTTATTCCTGGTGTGGGTCGCGGGGAAGCCTGGAGACCATCCCAGAGCACATAGGGCACAGGGCAGGGGACACCCAGGGCAGGGCGCCAACCCACCACAGGGCGCGCACACAC
>JABJVR010007375.1:0-11583 GCA_025773905.1 Chitala chitala | reverse complement strand
ACCACCACCCCCCATGATGATGGCACCCCCCATGCCTGGACCCCCCCAGCATCACATGGGTCCAATGGGACCTTTGGGACACATGGGGTCAATTCCACCGGTTAGGACTCATGGCACGGGTGCAGTGCAGTGGGAAAACCTTTTTACAGCACACTAGCATGTGTTGCTACTCTTGGTGTTTCTGTTTTTGGTCTTTGATCACTTTTCATCTCTTTCTGTTTGCAGGTGGGGGCCATGAGCCCTGTTGTGTCACCTCAGCCACGCCCAATGGTACAGACTCCACCCAAATTAACACCAACCGTTATACAGGCTGCTCCAACTGTCTACACCTCCCCGCCTGCGTCAAAGAGAGTTGACATCCGTGCTCAGAGGCAAGCCCGCATGGTAAATGCAGATACGGGTGTACTTGGTGTCTCTGTCCTGCATGCTTGAGGGTGGTGTGTTGTTGATTTGAAGACGTCCCCCCCCTTGGTTTCTGTCTCTGGTCAGGAGGAGCTGGCTGCTGCTGTCTCCGAGCAGCAGGCAGCAGTAGTTGCGGCCGGGCTGTTGGAGGCTAAGAAGGAGATCGTGGGCACAGATGAAGCTGTCATTGGCCCCACTATGCCGGAGTCAGAGCCAGTGCACACTGAGGTACAGTGACCCCCGCCCCCCCCGTGCCTGCAACGATTGTGAGGAGTAGACTCTGCGATGTCTAAATGCTCACGTGAAATGTCGAAACCTTCCAAATTACTGGTTTATACAGCATGAGGCGTGGTTATTGATGGCTTAATTAAACGAGCCTTGTTTAGTGTCCATGAAGTCAACATGATAAGCATCGTATTAAACTGTATGCAGGTGGAATGACTGGAGCCTGGAGACTAAGAGCATGTGAAACCCTCAATGTAAAACAATGCTTCAGTGCTTATTAGCACAAACACGATTTTACATTCTTGTCTTTTATACTGTTGGTGAAAACAGAAAAGTGATTAACTTCACGGTAAGAAAGGCAAAAGTAGCAAAGAAAGAATTTATAGAACTAATTAACTGATCTGCATGAGAATATGAAAATATAAATTGCCTCACTAAATCCTGTTTATTTCAAAACTGAAAAAAAAAAATGCACATAGAAAATGTCACTCTCAGAATCAGAATTAGCTTTATTTGCCAGGTGTGCACAAACACACAGGGAATTTGTTGTGGTTTTTTCTAAGGTGCTCCTGGTACATACACACACACACGCACACACACATCAGGCGTTAACAATGATTAATATGATTAATGTATTAGTATGTACAGTATGGTACAAATCTGTGAACACCGAAAGAGTGCATGCAGGTAAAACAAAGGTCCGATTACCAAGGACCCTGTCACAGATAGTATGTAATACAGACCTAATCCAAAATGCAGTCTGTAAATCTGAACTGAAATAGGCAACCTAGAAAGCCCTACGCTGTAGTTCCATAATCACTGATAATTCATACTTCAGGTCCATGACTGAAATAGCTGTTTAGTTACGGTAGATTGACACATCTGTGCTGAGAGTTGCATATGGAATTGTTGAGATAGCAGACAATGTAAATGAAATGTTGATGTGTACATAGGTTTTTGTGTGGTTTTTTTTTTTTTTAGAGGAACTTTCTTTGAACTTGTAGATTTGTAGAACAAAATTCATTAAATGGTGGTGCTGCCAAAAGAAGATGAAGTGTAAGATTGAATTGTTTTAGTTTATCTGTGACTTAAAGGTTTTTACAGTTTGTCCATTTGACTTGACAGCCAGCAGATGGCAGTGCTGAGGAGAAAAAAAAGGGTAAACAAGAAAAAGTGAAGAAGTGCATCCGCACCGCAGCGGGGACGTCGTGGGAGGACCAGAGCTTGTTGGAGTGGGATTCAGGTACTGTCTGTGCAACCGAAATATGCAGCCGTACATTGACAGGCTTGTAGAGATGAAACTCAAAGGCAGGGACTGTAACGTTATTGGCTCCCTTTGACCTTCATCGACATCCCATATCTTACTGTGTCCATGAGAACCATGCTGATCTGTTTTAGATGATTTCCGGATTTTCTGTGGAGACCTGGGCAACGAGGTCAACGATGACATTCTGGCTCGGGCCTTCAGTCGATACCCCTCGTTTCTGAAAGCCAAGGTGGTGCGGGACAAGCGCACGGGCAAGACGAAGGGTTACGGGTTTGTTAGCTTCAAGGACCCCAACGATTATGTACGTGCCATGCGTGAAATGAATGGTAAGGACTTGGGGTTTTTTTTCCCCCCCTTGTTGTCTCTCTTTTTTAAAAGTTACTCAGACTGAGCGAAAACCAGTTATTTAACTGTTGTTGCAGTTAGTTTTCTGTCTAAGCTACACTTTATAGGTGTCACACAACTTAATTACAAGTTCAAACATTATCTTAATCATTGTGTTTGGCCAATATGTATTTCATCATCATTATTGAGTTCTTTACTCTTCAGGATTCACAGCTACATCTGTGAGTCCGTCTCATCTGCTTTGTCACTCACTGTTTCTGTACTTTACTCACTGGTTATAATTCAGCATCTAATTTTAATACCATGTGACTGTTTATGAAAAAACTGATATACTCTGTAAAGTGTTTCAGAACTGTCAATCACGTACACTTGTATTCATAAATCTTTTGATTTTCTGATTTGTGTCCAGCCACTTTGCAGTTTACCTGCATGTTGCAGATCATCTTTAGATGACTTAGAACTTTTGTTTCTCTCTCTTTGCCATTCCTTTTTCTTCAGGAAAGTACGTTGGAAGCAGGCCCATTAAACTGAGGAAGAGCACGTGGAAGGACCGGAATCTGGAAGTGGTACGGAAGAAACAGAAGGAGAAAAAGAAGCTGGGACTGAGATAGGCAGAGACCTTCCACTGCTCCCAGAGATACAGCCCATGTGTGCGCGCGCGCACACACACACACACACACACACACACACACACTGTGTACCTCTGAAGAGTCTGTCTGTCTCTGTGTCTGTCTGTCTCTGTGTGTGTGAAAAACAAGACTTCTGCTTTGATAGGGCAGTGCTCCTTATTTAAGAACAAATCAAAACTGAGCTCTTGTCAAAGTTATTAAAACACATTTTGTGTAACTTTACATCTGCCTCAAGCCTTCACTGAAACTGAGTGAACACGTGTGTGTGTGTGTGTGTGTGTGTGTGTGTATACCTCATCTGGGCTGTTTATAAATGTCTTGAGGCATGATCTATAGTTTATCTTTTTACCCTTGTTTTTGTGTTAGAGATGATTTGTATTTTTATTCGGTTGCATTGTTCTTTCTAGGAGAACATTTGTTAATTTTTTTTGCGTTATGTGAATGACAGTAGTTTTCAAGAGGAAATATAATCACTTCAAAGTTTTACATTCAACATCCGTAATGTACAGTGAATTTATAAATATTTTTAAGTGGATGATAAGTTGCAAAACAGAGTATAGTTATAGGTTTTAACCTTATGACATTTTGTTCACTATACATTATTTTAATATTTTGAATAAGATCTTGAAAAAAGGTTGTAAAAGTGTACACAATGTGAAATGTAGATACTGTGTTACTCACTTGACTCAAATCGGCGGCTCTCAAGATCATAGGTGTCATTTTCACATTGGCAATGTCTAGGATGAAATATTTTTTAGGAACCTGGCATATGCTTGTTTTAATATTTTTGAAATTAACAATAAAGCACTCCTTGTACAAGGAACACCAAGACATACTTTTGTATGAACACCTATAGAAGCTGAACTATAGTTAGCCTGAAGTTTCATTAAGTATTTTAAATCAATGCCTCATCGTGGTGAGAGTTGAATTTGAGAAGAAAATCCCCTGTGCTAAGTCAACCTAGCAAGAGGAAAAACTACATGCATAAAAGACTAATTTCCTAATTTAGGAAGTGTCTCTTTCTGCCAATGGTAGCAGCGTGTAGACGTGTGGGACCATAAAGAGAAGTGTGAACACTTGTGAACACTTGTGTTTGCAGTGACTGCTTTACACACACAACCATGGACTCGGGTAGGTACAGAAGGCGTACAGATCTTTTCTCATTTCTGTTGCTTTGTACTCCGTGCCACCCTAGTTAATTTGCTCATTTGTTTCAGTTAAGTAATTAATGCGTCTTGTCAGCAAATGTACCCGTACTCATAGACTGAAATAGTAATAATGAGCGGGACTCGAGAGCATCCCTCTGAGAACGTGCAGTTTATTTATCTTGTGCTACTATTAGCCAGCAAACAGAATGGAGAAACTGCTTATTTCGTTAGATTTGTAGTTCATATGTTTACGGAGTTTTTTTTTATTATTATTATTTGGGGGGGGGGTAACTCGAAACTACAGATTATGTATTTGTTTATAGGGAAATTATGCCTTGCTGGTAACCGTACGAAGAATCAGAAAATTGTAAATACAATCAGGTCTCTTCGTGAGAGCGACAGAAAACGAATATTTAATTTAAAACTCCGCCAAGTGAAGGTGTGCGGGTTTATTTTATCTGTGTATTCGCCTCCTTTTGTCCGGAGGGGGAACAGTCACCGGATCGAACCACTCTCAATACAACGGGGGTGCACGTCTTTAAAAGCCTACGTTAATCCTTTGCTCTGACACGAAATTTTCTGTTTTTATATTAACGTTTGACGGTGTTTTAGTAGATAATAATTGTTGCACGTGTTGGTATTAATTTTCCCCAGCTCGAGTGTGTTCTCTTCGTCTTCACGGGCAGCGCCCTCCCATATAAGATGTTGGTATGAGCGAAACGCTTAAAGGTCTCAGCGCCTTCTGCTGAAATAGGGGGAGGCGAGTCTCTGTTCACATGGGGGGGTGGCGGCGGTGCTGCTGAATATCAGGACACCTCCCATCACTTTGTCCTGGTCGTACACATGAAGACTGAGCATCTTGCTGTATTGGCATCGTTTTCCTGGCAGCTTTGCGCCCTTTCTGCGTGGTGCTGAGAATGACTCCGTGCACCAGTCGGAGCAGCATCTAGCTGGCGTTTGGGCGCACCTCCTCCTGTGCCTCCTCTTCCTCCTCCCTCTCAGGGGCTTCGGAGAGCAGTCCCGTTTTCTTGTGATGGCCTCGCTTTACCTAAATACTACCACACTTCTAACATGAAATTGCGCGATACGCGGCAGTTATATTGCGACACCGAAATAGTGCAACTAACTGGACACTGAGAAATACATCAAGATAAATACGATAAATCTACAAAGACGGAGCCTGCGAGTGAAGACGGAGTATTCACGACCCCGATCTCACCCCCTCCTAACAGAACTGGTACCGGAATGGTGGTGAGTTCACACATTTATCGACTTCATCGTTTAATTTCAAAAAGGTAGATGTTGCATAAATGGAAAGATCACGATTACGGATGGCCGTGTGAAATGGACTCTTTGTGATGATGGAGAAACGCACGGTGAGATGCAGGAGGTGTCCACTCCGGGCGCCATGCGGAGGAGATGCAGGAGATGCGGCTGTTGCTATGGGTTACAGCCTCACTGGGCCGGCCTGGTTGCTCTGCACATCTGTATTATCGCTATTTTTACAGCAGAGTGTTCACATTAACTGTGATCTCTCATGCCCCTCCGTACACACCTGTAATATGAACTGGTTGTGTTACAGCACGGCACCTGCCTGCCCCATTCCCTTCTCTGGGGGCAGTCCTGTTTGACTGCAGTAGTTAGGGCACTGTCTTCGTGCCAGCTTTTGTGCTGTATTTCTTGCTATAATGAGAATTATCCGCCATTTACGGAGCGGATCTCATTAGCTCATACGCAATATGGGGTCCTCTCCGTCCGTGGGGCATTAATAGGCTAGTGATGGGGCACTTCTGCTGTATATGGAGTTTTTGGTGTTGTGCCTGTAAGGTCCAGGTAGCGTTCCCGTGTGTGAACAGGTGTGTCTAGTGCTTTCTTGTTTAACGTCAATTTGCAACTACAGTACCTTCCTTATATTTATACATTCATAATACGGTATTAGTGTGTATTTATGTTTGTTTCTGTCTTCTGTTGTTTTACTCTCGTGCTATATAAACTGCACAGTTTTAGTCATTAGTCTGGTTATTCCACTGACGTCTTCAAAATTATTTTTTTACTTTTACTTACAAATATTATGAACAAAACATAGCAGATGAATTTGTCAGCAGGCCCATATTCCACAGGCTGGTGAAACCCTATACTATTTATATAAATAAAAAAAGAATTATGTTTTTTTTTTTTTTTTTTGAATCATTTTAATAATTGTGAACAAGTCTTTTTGATGTCTGGTGTTGACATTTTTTTATGTCTCCACTCAGGGTAAGATGTTGCACTTTTTGTTCAGATTTCCACCTGTCGTGTGGTTTGTGTTTTCGTTTATTAATGTCTTTGTTGGTTCTGAGGTCCAGTTTTTGGTGCCCCTGGTTTTTAGTGGTGCCGTGAGGTTGTGTATTTTTTTGTTAATAAACAGTCCCTCTGCTTAGGACAGTAGCTCCAAAATTCCTTCGTGACCCTCGCTGTAGCAGCATCACTGCAGTCTGCCTATGGGTTATTTTGGAGTGGGGTGTCTGACATAGGGTGGTACCACACTGATATCATGGTAGTTACATTTCTGGTGGCTCAATGGGTAGAACATCAGGCTGGAATGTGAAGGTCTCCCACTTTGACTCCCACCCCAGCCACCAGGTGTGTCCCTGAGCAGGACACTCTGTGCCAGCTCCCCGGATGCAGAATAATGGCTGCCCACTGCCCCCCCAGGGGCTGGGTTAAATGCAGAGAATTTTGTTGTTAAATGAATAAATGTAATTCTGTAGAGTCCTGGATTGGCTGGTTGGGTTGTTCCATTTTCTTGATCTATGAGAAACATTGTTGCTTCTCAGCTGTTCCAGTGTTATTCTGGAATGTTGCCCCCATTTGTGTGTCGTCCTCCTCATGAACAGAAGACAACACTGGTGACTGGGGGCTCCCTTAACACATAACTGTGACTATAGTTACAAGGCCTCTCAACAGTGATTAAAACATGGTAAAGTCACAGGAGAAAGTCTGATTGATTGTTTCTGAGTTGTCCTCATGTCTTTATTTCACTCATGTCTACCTACCAGTAATGTGAACTTGGCTCACTTGGGAGTTTCCAGTATTTTGCCGACATAGTTGAGTCAGGTTCTGTATTTCATGTTTTGTGAAATCCATATCATTATTACATTATTTAACTTTGACAGGTTATTTGTCTAACGTGTAGTGACAGTTTAGTGAAAAACGTAGTCGTATTTAAGCTTGCATTTGAGGTCATGTTAATGTTAGATTGTTAAAATAACTTCAAAATTACTTTTTCCTTGTGGTGTTTCTAAAAGACATTATGGTCGAAGTGTCCTTGAAGTCAGGAGCATGACTTGGCAGACATTTTGTTGTCATTCATTGCTTGCTGTGTGTACCAGACGTTTCTCGCCCAGACCTTTCAGTGTGTGGCACGTTTGGCTCGAAGATGTGGTCATATTCTGTAAATATAAAAATAACACGTTAATTTTCCTTCTCCAGAAGATCAAAAGGTGACATTTTTGGTTTTTACGCAAGCATGGGTCATTTAGAAATAAGGCTCTCTTCCTGATTGTGACATTCTGATGTACAAAAAGCAACCAGAACTGATGATTTTTAAAGGGTCAAATTTACTGTAATTAAAAGCAATCTGTGTGTTATGCAAGTTGAAAAATAACGCAGCTCACTGCTTGCCTCTTAGTGGCTTTTCATGCTGCTTTCTGTGTCCCTTTACACACTTCTCCGGTTTTTTAAAGTCTTCCTTTTTCTGCATACAGTTTGAAAACAGAGAATGATTTGATCCCATTTCTCTGTCCGTGTTCTCTGAGCATCTTTCTGTGGCTCTTTGTTTTTCGTTATTGGCAGAGATCATCCATGGTGGTCTGATGTGCATCTGTGAGTGAGCGAGGTGTTTAATTATTAACGCAGCACACTGTCATTTCTGTGTGTGTGTCCACGTGGGCCAGACTGACTTACAGTAGTAGGTATGCCCTTTTATGGATGCAAGCGATCATTGCATCTTCTCCTTTGTACAACAGCCATTACAAAATAAACATAACAAATTGGCATATGTTGTAGTTTTTTATGTGAGCCTTTTACATTCGGATATTATTTCAGCAGAGTTGGCCAGTTTCTGTATATCATATTTGGCTGGCATACAGCTTGCTGGAATTAAATCAGTGTGTACCAGGGATATAACTGGTGTCTCTGAAATTTAATTACAATACAGCTACTGCATTTTTGGCAGTTACTCATGGCTGGGGGGTGATGAAGAGGTTAACCTTCTTATTCTATAAAATAAAATTTTCTGACAATGATTTCTTGATTAAAGGTCCATGTTTAGATTTCACTAGCTGAAGGAAATATTTGGAAATTTTGTCAAATATGTACAGGGTTGAATTTTAGCCCAAGTAATACTGGGTATGTACAGTAAAATTACGGGCAGGGCAATTTTTTGGCACACTTTGTGCTATGGCTCATGTCTTTGAATTGTAGAAGGAATCCAAGCAGCGTGAAGGAAACACACACATGCGCACACACGCACACACACACATGCACACACACACGCACACACACACGTCTGAAGTCCATACAGCTCTTACCTGGACTGTAACCCAGAATCCTGGGCTACTGATGGGATGTCGTGTCTGTTAGCAGGAAAGGTGATTATTGACGATATACAAAGTTTCATTTAACTGTTCAGTTTTGTGTTTAAATGTCATTCGCCCACATTGGTCAGATTCAGTTAGCTTTGGTTCAGTTTCTGTTTAATTCATTTAACCCCTGACCTGCACCCTTCACTGCTTTTTTCTACAAGACATGTAGAAAAGTGTACAAGCAGCCATATCCTTTCTCTCCATACGCTTTTCTGCATAAACCCATAAACATTCAGTGGCAGAAAAACACGCGGCACAGGAAGTGTGCCGTGTGTGTGAACATGTGTGCTGCATTACGTAACCCCTCTCACACACTGCACACACCGCATAAAGAAGTGGGAAGTGGATGCTGACGAGACAGGGACAGGCAGACGTGCCTGTCGTCCTCTCCGGACCTCCATCTTTCTCTTTGTTCTGCTTTCATGTCTTCATGTCCATGACACAGTTCGCTCTGTGATTCTTGATCTGATAAGTAAGGCCTGTGCATCCTCGATGTGTGTTTTTAAACCAGAAGCTACTGTGAAGATATGTAGAAATGCAAACAAAAATGCAGTCATGCTCATACCTGCACATCTGGACATTATTGAGGAAAACTGATTATCAGTTGATCATTCTCTGTAAAAAATGCCCTTGTTGTTGCTTCATTTGATTATTGAAGTTGTTAATAAAGTCCCTGTTTTCAGAAGGGAAATTAAATGTGTTATATAATGCGTCCAAGTCTTTACAGGACCCAGTTTCGTGTCACACGAATTTCAGCTCTGAGGAGGTGTATGTTTTGTTCTATTTCTTCCAGTTTGTTTTTTTGTTTTTAAGAAAACTTTGGACAAATGTGTTTTGTCTCAGGTTGATGCCTGTGAAATGTACGTTCTCCGTGTTTCAAAATGCTTTCTGCATCACAACCTTTTTGGGCCTAATCAGGCAGCGACTCTTCTGAAGCAGTTGGACACGGTAATTCGTTTGTTGTTCGTTCTGCAGTAGAACGACGTTAGTATAGCTTATTATTGCAAAGACAGCGTTTGCTTTTGTATTCCCAGTAGGAATGCAAATTTTAGAAATTCTTTTTAACTGGTTAATCAACAACCGTATAATTATGCATATGACTCATTAAAACATTTATTAATAAATGCTTTATTTCCTACTATAACACTTTCATTTAGCTTCTGCAACAAGCAACAGATGTCTATGCTACGTTTTACACTTTCAACTTGGAAAAAAAACTTCTTCATCTTTAACAACGTCTATTTACCAACAGTGTAGAATATTCACTCTGAGGGCCCTAATCTTCGTTACTTATAGTCAGTTAATTTTTAACCGATAGCTCTTGTTGAACAATTTATTTGTCAGTGAACTGGTTAACTGATCACATACTCAGTTCCCAAACAGCCTTGATTTCAGCACAGTCACCTCCGATGCTGCACCTTAGAGAAGCACAACTGTGTCATATTTTTTCCAACAAAATAACAGCTGCACGTTAGCAAGGATCTCTGCTTTGCGTTTGGCAAAGTAATGTGTTTACTAAATCTGTTACATATTTTAGTGGTAATATTTAATATTATAACTTTCAAAAAAGGAGAGAAATTATTTTCTTTCATTTGACAAGAACCTACAACAGGATGTTTTTCCAGTAGCTATAATGTGTTGTCAAAAGGTTAGGAATCTGTAAGGTCATGACATACAGTTTTAGCTCAGTAGTGGGATCTGCGAGCCACCATAAGCAGTACAATGTGAGTGACATTTTCGACAGTACACACCTTTCCTGTTTGCTCGTAGATATAAAGAGAAGGTGTGTGTCTCTCAGGTGAAGGGCTGCTCCTCACCACCATCACTCAGGTGAAGGGCTGCTCCTCACCACTATCACTCAGGTGAAGGGCTGCTCCTCACCACCATCACTGAAGTGAAGGGCTGCTCCTCACCACCATCACTGAAGTGAAGGGCTGCTCCTCACCACCATCACTCAGGTGAAGGGCTGCTCCTCACCACCATCACTCAGGTGAAGGGCTGCTCCTGACCACCATCGCTGCTCAGCACGTGTGTGTTCTCTCTTACAGCCTCAGGATGTGTTTTCTGTTTTCTCCTCATTACGCTGGTTGATTTTATGGAAGAGTTTGTAAAATAACATGTCATTTGGTCTCTGGTTTAGTTTTTCCATTTTCTCTCTAATTAGTGTAATTAGATTTGTGTGAAAGTAATGAGGCAAATTAGCAGTGCAGAGTGATCTTCTATTGTGCCAAGTTGCACATGCTGCCTCAAACCTGTTCATCTGAGAAACGTACGTTTATATCTAATTTTAGTTATTTTCTTTTTTTTCTGGCAGCCCAGCTTACTGGTGTTTGTGTGGGTGAGTCTGGCTGTTTACCATCACTGGCCGACTCAAACTTCTTCAATGTATTCCTGCTTAGGGCTGGGCGATACAGAAAAAAATCTATTTTTTACGTCAGTTGATACATGTACAATTACGATGTAAATCGAAGCACAGTTTTTGTCAAGCCCAAAGGTTCCTTTTTACTCCGATGTGAGATGTAAAGATATCATGATCTTAATTTTGGTGGAGAATAGCACCATGCTTACAGTTCAGCAGCTATTGTCATTATGATTGGCTGTTCGTGTCAGTCAAAACATGGATGAAATTTGTTCTATTGGCGTTGTACTGTATTAACCATCTCTTGTATTTCTATTGAGGAGTTATTTTGCGATAATTATTGTGTTATTGTTCAGCCCCTTTCCTGCTCCTGCTAATGTGTTGAGTCCTGATGGAATGTGCATTGTAAAATCTCAGCCTGAGTGTACAGTGCTCCACCGTGACAGGAGTAATGTACCTGACCGAGTTTGGTCTACTCCACCGTGACAGGAGTAATGTACCTGACTGAGTTTGGTCTGCTCCACCGTGACAGGAGTAATGTACCTGACCGAGTTTGGTCTACTCCACCGTGACAGGAGTAATG
>JABJVR010007374.1:0-11583 GCA_025773905.1 Chitala chitala | reverse complement strand
GCCCTCGCCCCCTTCCCCCCCTCCCCCCCCCCCCTCCCCCCACCCCACCCCCCCCCCGAGCGACCCAGCGAGAGAGAGAGAGAGAGAGAGAGAGAGAGAGAGAGAGAGAGAGAGAGATTCACTATAAAGTTTGAGCTCTTCTATGCAGATTTACTTCACTACCTTTCATCAAGCAGAGGGTCTTGCTGATTTTTGGAACTGTTTTACATTGTATGTGATTGACACCCGAACTGTCCAATGAGGGAACTTGCAGTTAATGTAATTACCTTAAAAGGTACAAGCAGATTACAGTTGAGGATGAGGCAAACCCTGATACTTTGTGGTCCTTGCATACATCACTCACTGACAACCTGCCTTTCTTTTTGGTACTAAGTTATGTTATTCTCACAATGCCTGTGGCCACTCATTTTCACCTTAATTGAAATAGTTGCATGAGATTTGATAAGAATTTTCAAGACCTCTGAGGGCTCATTTTATGAGGATGCCCCCGAGGTGAGCCGATATCCAATTACATGTACATTTTTGTGATATGCATGAAATTACTTGGAACCTATATATTGTTGTATGTAGATTAGGTGCAGTTAAATGTCATTTTGACGTATTAGCTCTTTATTATGAATACTGCTCAGCTGCAGCTTCTACCCCTGATGAACTTCAACCCCATACTCAAGTTCACCCCATAGTGAATAATTTATAGGGCAACAAGACTAGTTGGAAATTTATTTATTTTATTTCTCTTATTATTTTCTTTGGCAGAGACGTCACATTGCTCAAGCGGAGCACAAAGTATCTGATTTTGTATGTGTTTTCATTAGAATATTGGCAAGGCATAGGCCATGGAGCTCAGAAAAAGAGATCTTAGACCGAGTATTGAATTTCCATTTCTGAATTGCACAAATTACTCATGAAAACAAATATAGGAACACTGCAGCTGAATTTGTGGATTCATGGCTCAATGGAAAAGGTGGATTTTAGAGCAGCATTTAAAATTTGTAGTTCTTTCTGAGTGTCTAAATATGTATATTCTGAGCACTGTCTTGTGCTTCTGTTTTTCTTTATTTAGCAAAACTGGTGTCAGCCAATCATAAAGTCTCTTCTCTGAGTCTCCTGTAGTTCAGTGTCTCCTCTGTGCTTGTCTCCATGTAGGCTCCTGTAGTTCAGTGTCTCCTCTGTGCTTGTCTCCATGTAGTCTCATGTACTAGAGTGTCTGCTAGGCGCTCATCTCCATGGAGGCTTCTGTACTAGGGTGTCTCCTCTGTGCTCGTCTCCATGTAGAGTCCAGTAGAATGTCTTCTCTCTAAGCAATCAAAACAAGAACATAAGTAGGAAAGCCAGTAGTAACTTTATTCGTACCCCTCCCATTCATGTTGCTCCTATGTTGGACCTGAAACACACAGAGTTTGTATAGCCATGCTTTCTGCTTTTGAGTACTGTACACTGCTTTCTCTGTTGTCTTGGCTGCATCATGATTGTACATTTTTCCCTGTTCTTATTCAGTGCATCTCTTTCTGCCTCAGATATCACTAAATGCACCTTCCTCAGCCAGCCTGCTCAAGGTCCTGTCTGTGCACTCGTTACTCTGCACTCTTTTTCTTTATCTGCCACCTTTTGCCATATCACTTGCAGCCCTGAAGACCCTCCTGCCTCTCCCCTGCCATAAGAGACTAGCAGTCAGGCACCAGCCCTGACCCTCCCCTCCCCTTTTTATGGCTGTCCTTTCATTAGTGTATGTCCCTCACTCTGCACTCCCTGTTCTCTTTTCAGATCAGCAGAAGGAATTTCTTCACACGTAATTAATGAAATGTTCAAATGAAAAACAGCAAGGTTACTGAAGCAGACTCTCTCCCAAGTGCGCACACACACAACACACACACAGTTTAGTGATACATATGGTGATCTGGCTTAATTGGAAGAAAATGGTTGTTTAAATTCAGCATTGAACAAAACTGAAAATGTCTTAATTATTGTGTATGCTTTATGTCTCATGCATATTGTGTACACATATACCATCTGTTGGGTTTGTGGCTTAATTAAAATTTCTAAATTAGCCAGACAGAAATGTTATGGAGCCTTCATTGATTCCTGTATCTTACACTGGGTCTGTTATTTCAGATGTTATAATTACCCTTATACAGTATCATGTTACTATGTAATAAGTTTTTTTTTTCAAAATGAGGGTATACAGAATTATTACTATAGTGCATGTTTATATGAACATCATTACAGTGCATACAGTAGTTGATGTCTAAGTATTTACAGGCTGTATTGAATTAAGAAAGTTTGTCTTCTGAGCAGCATTCTGCTTATTAATTTCATAAATATATTTGGATTTTGATTGCGCCCATTGAATGACCTAGCACCAGCACTCTGTAGTGTTGTGTGAAAGTAGTGATTATACCTCTGGCTGAACAGTCTAGCAGTTCAGATCTGACTCTTTTTGGTGTCCGCTCCCTTTAGTACCTCAGTGTGTTCAGCTAAAGATAGTGCTGTGGGCTTACTTGATGATGTAATTCTTTTGCCTTATACAGTATTAAAAACTGCAGGTATCAAGCAGACAGTAGGTCAGGGACTTTTCTAAAATGAGCAATGTCATTAACAGTTGATGCATAGGGTTGACTTACTAATGTGGGTACCAAGAGGCACCAAAAATGTGCATGCTTATATCTGGAACTTGCACTTATCACTGGTGCTTATAAACTGAGTTAATCTCCCTTTGAAATAGCCTGAAATCAAACAGGACCAGACATGCAGTGCACATATAAATGGATTGTGTTTGGTGCCTGTAACTGATGCGCTTATTAGTGAAGTGCACTATACTTTTTTTCTTAAAATCAGACTGCTTCTGTTTTCTTTAAATTTGCATTACATTTTACTCAGTGACAGACTTACAATGAAGATAATACACCTTTTCTATAGTTACTTCTTCTTTGTCTTTATTTCATAATGCTGTTTCTCAGTTCCACATAATATACTTAAATAATGATGATTCTTGTATCGCTTACTTAAGTATGGCATGATGTACTACTGAAGCATATTGCTGAGAGATGTAAATTTAGGAGAAGGATGAAGGTTGAGCTGCCAGTAATGATTGTTCTGTTCTCTAACACATGCAGGCAAATGGTGGAGTTGTTGTAGTGCTCAGTGTTGATGGAGAGAAAGGTGGGCTGGCTGCATTTACTCTTCAAGTGTTGTGTCCTTCTGGGACCTTTTACAATTTCTTCAAAGGATGTAATGTTTTCACCCTCTTCTTGTTTTCATTGCTCATCTGTAAAATGATCATTGGCTTCTTTGGTGCTGTTTTAATTATTAATTACAATTCTCTCAATGTAGTATGGCCCATTCTAACAGCAGGAAGTGTAGTGGCAGTTTTTTTAAAGAACCTGCAAACCAGTACTGTACATAAAAATAGTATGTACTATAAAACTGCTCTTATGCCTGTTAAAACACTGGATATTAAAGCAATATGTATATAGCCCAGTCATATTTGTTCACCTTCTTATGAAGGTTAATAGTTTGGCATAGTAGATGATCATAGTTGAGTAGCACTTCTTGTCTATATATTGTTGTCTATTTTTTTCTGTTATTAAATGAACAAATACACTTTTATACTAAAACTTTAAAGATGATTGTAAAAATATCTTTTATTTCTTCATACAGTCAATCTTTTTAAACACTGTTAATTGGTAATAAATTTTAAAAATATTTACTTATTGAAAATTTGCTATTTGACACACGCAGAGACAAAGACTTTTTTATTGATTTCACTTTGGAATATAAAATGAAATGTAATCTGCATACACACTGCACACACACACACACACACACACACACACACACACACACAGACACACACACACACACACACACACACACACACACACACAGACTTTTAAAATACAAACAGATCAGTTGGACTTTCCCTGCCACCCAAACAAATAGATACAGATAACTAAGCAATTGCACACATAACTACTGTACTGTATATAGAGTAGACCCAAAATAATATTTCCCTGTAAGAAAACTGATTTATTCAAACTGGCAGCATATTGCAGTAATTTCAGAATCCTTGTTGGTTGGACAGGATATTAGTGTTTTATCATCTCACTGACCAAAGTGTTTCCAACAGGAACCCACAACATTCAGTCCCACAGGACTGGCATTTCATTAAACTCAATTATTCAGTTCCAGTTGTAATGAAGCCTTTCATATATGAGCCTTTATTGCTTATTTGGAAGAATGGAATAATCTGTAATTGAAATATACCCACACTGTGTAAGCTTTGTTTGGATAAATACTCACCTCTTATAAGGACAGGCTCCTGAATACCTTTGCTTCTGTTGTGTAAACTGCCTGTCGTTAGATACAGCTGCATTACACTTTTTTGTTTATGTTTAGCTGAGAGGTACGTGCTACAGTATACAAATATTGTCATCCTTGGTAGAATCAGAGACACGACCCCTGGAAATCAGGCGAAATGTTTTTACATTTAATAATATCATTGTAAAGCCATCTTTGTATGGTAAAAGTTAACAAACAAGCTATATTATATATGCTGTTAAAAATGTGGCGTTTAGGTTTTAAAGATATATATTGAGAAGTAAAGAAAACTCATGTTGTTTCGGTGGAGTTTAATAAATAAGTCAACTGTGTTTGTGCCTTGACAGAGCTATGCATTGTTTTGCCTTATTTGAACTTCTGTAGTGG
Organism: Chitala chitala; assembly: GCA_025773905.1. Classification (NCBI taxonomy): domain Eukaryota; kingdom Metazoa; phylum Chordata; class Actinopteri; order Osteoglossiformes; family Notopteridae; genus Chitala; species Chitala chitala. The sequence goes on along the minus strand of JABJVR010007374.1, from coordinate 6,879 downwards.
CGATGCCTTACAAAATGTTATTGACAAAAAACCTGATATGTCCAACCCCTTGCTTTATGTCTGTTTATGGCTATACTGAAATATCAATTTTTAAGCAGCAGTTATCATATGATTCATGACTATCATGGCCAAGCAGTTGTTTTTACTACACTGATAATGTTCATCAGGAGCTGCTGCAGATGCTTGTTGCACAGCTGCATAGAAATGGTTTGTTTTTTGAAGGAAGGCATTAACTGGATTTCAAAGTTCCCAAATATGCGACATGTAGACGGAAAACGTTTTCTGGACTGTATAATGTATTCACCACACTATATATAGTATAGAATGTAAAGTTGCTGCGTTAAATGGCACAAGCCGGAAACCCATTTCAGCAGATCTTGTAAAAGGATCGACGTGTTTCTTTTCCTTACCAAAAGACTGCTGTATTGCTGTTATCTTCTCTGACTGCTGTTTTGTTTGTGAATTCACATTGAATATATTGATTATTCATGGGAACAACTGGTCTTAAAAGCACCATAAAGGAAAGATGAGGGCAGGAAATTAAGGGGTACCAAAGGGAAGACGCAGGCCATAATAGAAGAACAGGACGCAGGGCCGTCTGTTTCATCAGTCCAGCTAGCACAGCTAGTCTAAGCAGCTGTCCTTGCATCTTTGAGAGTTTTAATAACAGACAGGTGATGTGCTTTCTGACACATGACACTTATAATACACAGGGCTCTGGGTGGCTGTCAGCTCCTGTGCTGTAGCCTGGTGACTGGATTGACAGAAAATGTAGGAAGGGAATGAACATTTTCAATAGTACATAGCTATTTAATGATGCTTCATTATTTGTCAGAGTTCTCTTTGACATTATTATAAGAATGCATGTGACCCCCCCCCCAGTCTCTGTTAAATGTCTGATGCTACATGCAATGTGAAAACTGGGAAATTGTTGGTGTGTCTCATGCTAACTCTCCCTGGCACACCAAATTAGCATTTAAGTCCTGGGGTTCTACATGTATGAAAGTAACTGAGATAGGGAATGGTTACTTTCTGATTTGTGTGCTGTGATTAAAAATTTGTCTTTGTGTTAGTTAACAAAATATATTTTGCATAAAAAATGAAAATTAGTTAACTTCAATTAGTGAAGTGTAATTATGCCATGTTATAAGCAAGTGTAAAAATGAAGACAATGCCTAGAAATGTCTAGAAATGCTTAAAATTTTTTAGAGGCCTTGTTGAAATTAACATTATACAGAATAGTTATAATTAAAGTGACCCTATTCAGAACTAGCTAATAAACAGAATGTAACTAGCATTTGTACGTATACTGTTCAAAAGATGGGAAGAAGGATTCTGCAAAAAAAATGTAGTTCCAAATCCAGCCGCTAGGGGAAATATAACATTACATCAAATAGCACAAAAAATAAGACAATTCTGATGGATGTTGAAGTTCTGTAAAATGTGCATTTTAAAATAAGACAACTAAGGGAGTATAAAAATGTGCATAAATCCCTTTTTCTGAGCAGCTAAGAATTTGAAAAGTGGATATTGAAAGTGCATTCTTTAAATTTACTGTGAAAATGTTTCATTTTATTTTTTGATGTTTTTTCCAATATATTTTAAACAAGAATGTCTTCTCCCTAATATTGTAGAGTAGTAGCCCCCATATTCACTGATCCAGTAACTGCTGATCCACTTAACCACAGTTAACAGTGGAAAAAAATTTTTAATATAAAAATTACAAAAACACAGTTCCCAACTGCGACTGATTGACACTTGGACACGTTACATATGTTGTGAGCTGTTTGTACAGAACACATAGTTATGTTAGGTGTTAAAACCAATATATTATATAAATACATTGTATTATATAAATACATTGTATATAAATACATTCTAATTTAATCTGCATGTCCATGTAATCCCATTTTAACACTCTATTGCACTGAACTTTACTGCTTGTACTATGGTAGTGGGCGGGGTAACTAAGAGATTACCTTTTGGAAGTTGCATGCTGTACTTCGGTTAACCACACACTCCACATAAGCACACATGTCGATCTGGTCCTGAGCCCATGTGCCTAACTGGAGTCAACCATAACTGCCTTCCAGCAATACACAATGTCCAGAAGTCGCTTTTATACTCTTTTTAGTTCCCAAACCGGAGACTTTCTGTCAATGTCTTAGCTCTTGATTTGTTCTTCAGCCCAGTGATTGGCATTCCTGAAGACCAATGGGCATTTTACAACTCAGAGTCAGTCTTGTGAGAGTTCAAGGAGACACAAAGACACAGAAACATAAATCAAATCTGACTGGGAATGTAACAAAGTGTTATTTAAGGCATCCGGTTTTATCTGCAGTTCCAGTGAACTGCGGTATAGCTTGGAACGTAGTACTTGTGGATACGAGGGCAGAACTGTATTCATGTATTCATCATTAAACCATTATTTATTAAGTAGAGGAAAGGATGAAGAATGAAAAATTTGCTGCATGTTACATTAATAATAATGAGTGAAACATAATAAGTATCATAATAAGTGTCCAGGGTTGAAATCTGGGCAGAATTGCTCCCATTACATTAGTGCTGTGACCGGGATAAATGCCAGCTGCCACTGTGCAGTCCGGCTGAGGTGCCTTGCTTACTTAGTCCTTTTTGTTGTCAATTGGACAGAAGGCATCAACGATGTGTCTCCATTTGGAGCTGTCACTGTACATTGCCAAGTTGTTTTAGGCTAAACTGTCCCCTTTTTTGGGTGGTATCAATCTAAGGACAGTCCTGGAGACACTTTCCTGCTTCATTCTGAGGACATGCTCAAGCCTTTGGATATGGTGACAGGCTTTTATTCCAGGCATCAGGAATATATCAGATATGTCCCAGATGTTTGTGATGAAATTTTTGACCACCCTTTTTGAAGTATTGAGGTCAGCTTTCACCATTTCAAGTTTTCTTTTGAGACTGCATATGTGTTTATTGTCATGTCCAAAGTGCAGGATTACTGATCCTTACTGATCCTTCCCTGGGCATTTAGCACACAGAGTCTGTTTGTTGGCATTCACTAATCTCCAGAATCTCCTGTCTGTACCTCCTCATCTCGCTGATGGCTAGTGCAGTTCTTGATGTCTCAAACATGGTGTGGACATTCTACGCTCCTACACAAATGTTGATTTTTGGTTCAAGTAAACTATCTTTTGTACGTCTGACTTTCTTCTGTAGGCTTTCTTGAGAAATAGTCATACTGCCAGTTGGCTCAAGTCCAAAGTAGGATCCATGGCTGTGGCATTTGTTATCATTTCTGTAACGTGGTGGACTTTTATTGGGTAGAGTTATTGGCACCATGTACAACTCCACTCTAAGAGGGTCAGGTGCTGAGTTTTGTGTATCCTCTACCCTGGAACCTCCCTGGGACTAAGACTCCAGTTGATATGGCTTCCAGGGGTCTGTAAGGCATGCAGGCCTCTCCACATTTATAAGGCAACAGCATGAAGGAGACGTCAGGCTGAGGTTGCTGCAGGTATTTAGGTGTTTACATATCCCCTGAGGTATACATGCTTTTTGATGTTTGACTTAAAATGCTAAATATACATTCTTTTAATATGTGTCACACACAAATTTATTTTAACCTACATATATAAGAATAATGTGTTAAGCACACAGAATAATTTTTCCAAGATGTCAATAAATGATTGACCAGGCTTTTGAAAGATTTTAAAAATAACAAAGACATTCTTAATATTATTACTGACTGAGCATTATACAGTAATATGTATTTGATTGCACCCACTGACCATTGCTGTGATCTGCACTGCCTTTTAATTTTTTTTATACTAAAAGGCAGTTAGTGAAAATTGGTTATTAAGAATGAATCCTTTCTTTTAATGCAACGATTGCAATGTTGGCAGATGGTATGAATCAGGAAAAGAGAATTCCTCTCTTTTAAAAATCAATAACCTATTACTGGAACTTTGTTCCTAACCATTCTAATGTGCTGATTACATCTATTGAGTGTATACTGAATGAAAGGCCAATTCTTTATTTAATGTGCCTGCAGTGCAGTTTTTTCTATACAGGAAATACTTAGATTATTTACAACATGAAATTAAAGTCTGACACAGAAGAGAAACTGTCTTCACATGACTGTACTGCATGCTGAGTTGAAAAATAACTCTACAGAATATTTTCAAAGTATGATACAATTTGTTTTTCATAGAGCTAGAATCCAGTTTTATCTACCACCGCAGTCATTACAAAAATGTATTAACACAAACAAAACTGATAAAAATCTGAAATTTATTTAACTATGCAGATTTTGGAAATTTTATCAAATTCAAAGAAAAAATTGCAGAAAATTTTAAATAATGTCAATGTCAATTTCATTTATATAGCACATTTAAACACAATGCTGTTGACCAAAGTGCTGTATTGTGGGTGAGTAAAACAAGATATTATAAGAGACAACTAGAAGTAACTATAAGTACAGTAGTACAATAAAATAACCCTTAATTAATAAACAAAATAATCAATAAAAAAAAGAAATGGTCAACATTTAAATGTTTAAAAAATATAAACAAGATAACAACAAGGAGGTCTTCTGTCACTGCAAAGTTATCGAAGAACAACAGAAGGATCAGGGTACATTAAAAGCCAGAGAAAATAAAAAAGATTTAAGTCTTAAACACAGAAAGAGAGGGTGCTTGTCTAATAAAAAGGGGCAACTCATTCCAGAGTCTAGGTGCCACTACAGCAAAGGCGGGTTCACCATCCTTTCATATGGGCTTTCACAAACAGTAGCTGTTCACTTCACCTAAGTGACCGAGTTGGGTTGTATGGTTCTAAAACATCAGACATGTATGAAGGTGCCAGGTTATTTAAAGCTTTAAAAGCTAACAGCAGAATATTTAACCTGACTCTGAACTGTGCAGGAAGTCAATGAAGAGATTTCAAAACTGGAGTAATGTGTTTGTGTCTACATGTATTAGTTAAGAATCGTGCAGCAGTTTTTGTACAATCCACAGTTTGGCCAGAGACTGGCCAACTACAACATAGACAGCATTAGAACAGTCAATCCTACATGTAATGAATACATGGATAACCTTTCTTAGTTAAGAATGGCTTAAGTCTGGACAGTAGCCTTATCTGAAAAAAGCTAAGCATGACAATAGTTTCAAGTTTCAGACCACTGTCCAATATAATACATATTCCTGACAGATGGCTTAACATAGGAGTCTAAAACAGTGAAGAAATCACTATAAATCACTGGGCTGAAACACTTCTGTCTTACTCTCATTAAAACTTGAGAATTTTGAGGCCATCTATGCTTTGACATGCATCAAACAATTCAACAGGATTTTGAGACAACTAGTGTCCTGGACACAGATTTGAATGTCATCTATATAATAGTGGAAAGAGAGTCTGAATTTCCTAATAACCAAGCAGTAAGTAAAGGGAGAATATCAAGGGCTCAAAGATAGGTCCCTGGGGAACCCCACATGGAAGAGGCATTGAAGCAGATGTAGAATTTCCAAAATGAACAGAAAAACTGCAACCGGACAGGTATGACTTAAACTGTTCTAAGGCAGACCAAGTAATCCCCACATTATGTTGTAAAAGACACATAAGAGTAGCATGATCAACAGTTTCAAATGCAGCAGTCAGGTCAAGAAGTAAAAGAATAGGAAAATCCCAGCATTAGAAAACAGTAGAAGGTCATTAAAAACCTTTCGGAGTACTGAGTCAGTGATATGAAAAGCCCTAAAACCAGACTGGAACACCTCAAGGATACCACACATATCCAGATAACATTGAAGCTGTATAAAAACAATTTTCTCCCTGATCTTGGAAAGAAATTGCATCTTAGAGATGGGCCTAAAATTACATAAAGTGGAGGGGTCCAAGTTAGGTTTTTTAAGCAGAGGTCGGATCACTGTATGCTTAAGAGATGTGGGCACTATGCTGGTGCTCAAGCCAGCATTTGGAATTTTCAGAACTACTGTTCCAATAAGATCAGTTATGTCTTTAAAGAACCATGGATGAAGCACGTCAATGGGGCAACATGAACATCTCAATTTCCCAACAATTGTTGTAACTCTTTCATTCATAGTGGTCACTACAGCAGACAGCTATTTAAAAGCGGTGTTAAAAACCCAAACGCATACAGTCCACCCGAGTGGACATCTGAAGAACTCCTTGAAAAATGCATGTTAAAAAAAAATGAAGTTTAGGTTTTTCTTTTCATGCCCAAAGAGTAATAAAAACACTGAGGAAAAATATCCTGACTGTGGCTTTCATAATTCATACATGAAAGGGTTTAGGGAGGAAAAGGAAAGGGGCTCAAACTGATCAAGAGCGGTAGGGCATGTAACAGAGAAGAAGGGGCCACAATAAGTGCCCTGACATTCTTGATCTTGTCCACAAAACATTTCAAGAATAACTCAGTTTTATGCTGGTATAACAATACAATCCAATTGCAGAAGATTTAAAGCAGTAATAATTATGATGAACAGGATACGAGGGTTAGCGTTATTCTTCTGAATAATATTAGAAAAGTATTTGGTTTTTTTTAGCTTTGACAAATCTCTAATAATTATGTAGTCTATTTCTAACAGTGTCAAAGGACACATACATTATCTTTCTTCCATTTATGCACGACCTTCCTACATTCACACCTGGATTAGTAACCTTGTTCATTTTGGGTGTAGGTTTAGATTTAGGGCATAACATCTTCAACAGGGCAGAATTATCAAAAATGTTACTACAGGTAACATCAAACAAAGAAGTGAAATCATCTAAATTAAAGCTAGATGAGATTTAGAAGAGCTCAGACATATACTCACCGGCCACTTTATTAGGTACACCTGTTCAATTGCTTGGTAACACAAATTGCTAATCAGCCAATCACAT
>JABJVR010007373.1:0-11584 GCA_025773905.1 Chitala chitala | reverse complement strand
GTCATAATGTTTTGGCTCATCTGTGTGTGTGTGTGTGTGTGTGTGTGTGTGTGTGTGTGTGTGTGTGTGTGTGTGTGATTGTACATAAGTGATTATACACAGTTATATACTGTATATCTGCCACAGGTAGCCTACAGAATACGATGTAATAACTGTTAACGACAGATAAAGAAGATATTTGCATTTTATTTATGCGCTTAAAATAAGCTTGAACATTTACTTGGTCGTGTACGTTACATGCAATGGAATGAACGTAAGAGCGCTGCGGCTGATTCAACACGATCTCATAAGAACTGACTCAGACTGTTTCACACTTGTCCTAGCTGCATTTTCATGCTGTGTTAAAAAAAAAGGTTCACATGGCACTGAAGCATAACACGGATCCAAAGTTTGGGCCAGTTTAACCCCGAGTTTGTTTCGAATCATTATCTTTTGGTGATGACTGCAAGTCGCACAATTTATGGAATAATGTGGAGACACCAAACTGAGAGTATGGCCAAAAAGCGGTTCTGATTCGTTGTTCTCACCCGAGAAGCTACGTCATTAACGGCACCAGTCATAGATTCAAAAGTCATCATCATCTCAAAAATACCAAAAACTGAAACAGGCACTGACAAGTTCTTTTGCGTCCAACGTCAGAATTTAAAACAGTGAAACATCCATTGACTGCCAGCCAGACAGAGAGCCTTTAAATCAGCATTATTAAAAGCACTGATTGCGGAGTGTTTCCACACCATCCTTAGCTGTTTCTGTGATGTCCTTTGAGAACCAACACAACAGCAGCGCAGAGGATGGGACAAGATTAATATTTCACTGTGCATCGCATACTGTCTGCACATTTACCACTTTTAAAGGTTATGGGTCTACTACTTGTAACTATATTCAAGGGACAGCATCAAAAACAACATATGTGCCATGTCACAAGTGTACTCCAAAAAAGTATACTTGGGGTTGGACGGGTGGAATTAGGTTCAGCAGAAGTCATGCTGGTATAACTTGGTGTTTCCCAGCAAACTAACTGGCCTGCCCACAAGGCCAATCAAACAGCATTGCCATCTTTTCCAAAAATGGCAGCACTGTGTTACCTTCATAAAAAGAACGGTGGTGTGGAGCGCCGACGTTCCGCCCACAGACACCAGCGGTCCGCTCACAAGTGGCCAATGGCTGGCAGGGAGATGTGAGAAGGGGGGCGCTCCTCGTGCCTCTGATGACTGGCTGATGCCGCTTTTCAAGTGCCATAACCTCATTAGGGTCTGAGCTCCCGCTCGCTCTGCTGGTTCACCAGCTAATGGCAAACGCCATCAAAGCGCGTGCATCTCGGCCGTAACCTTGGAGATCACAAACCCCTTTGATTCCTGCTAGTTCCACACAAATGCGTGGAAAAGCCTAATGACGACTAAATACAAACCCAAAACAACAGAGCAACTTCTCCCTCAAAGCTGCACAGCTGTGGCACACCAGAAAGAGTCCCTTGTCCTAGAGATGATGGGGATTGTAACACCAAGCACATGGTGAGCATACAAACCGCATAATGTGTGAATGAGTAATGACTCTCCCTGCAGTGACTGTCTTGTTCACAGAGCGGATGAAAAGTGTCATTACGCATAGGTTGTGTTTTCTATGCTATGTTGTTTAAAAGGGTAGCTGTGTGGGGTGATGGGCCAGGGGGTGGAGGTGGGGCATGTACCCATCAATCAAAACAGTCCCATGGTGGTGTTCACGTGTGTTTGGCATAGTTGTTGTTCTCCTAAAAGAGATTCCTGGCTGCTGTTCGAGAGAAAAGCACGGCAGGCATAAGGACACAGTGAGACCACCAGCGCTTCTTGTGGCTACAACACTTCCTGTCTATGCCGCTCCCTGCTAATGACCACCCCCCATTCCCTGGCTGGTGCCTACCATTTGGCTGCCAACCCCACAGCAATGGCAGTTTCCATAACAGCCTTCTTGTCACTATCCTACCACAGTCACACGGCTGCTGCCTGCCATCGGCCTGACACAGGAGTGAGCGAGCGCCTTTGCCCTGTACCACCTGACAAGACCAAAAGCAAGGCATGCAGGATTCTGTTACATAACTGTCACTTTGCCCTAGAGGATCCTGCAAACTGAGCAAATAATAAACAGATAGCCCCCCCTCTGGGCCTCTGGGGGTGTTCCCATCCTGTTCCATATTGCAGCGCAGAACGCTGGGCCTGTGTCTGGTCCACTGCACAAATAAGCATACGCCTGTCAACCTTAATAATCAAACAGCCTGAGTGACGCACTGACCCAGGCCCTGATCATCATGCCTGATTATATCAGTGCTTCTCCTGCAAAAAGAGGCAAAGCACAGTATCTCTACACATATTTGTACATGGATATATGTACAGGAACACTTTGATGAAGCAATTCAAACTGGAAGGTACATAATATGTTATGACAATTTCACTGCAGCACTGAGATATACACTATCCATCCATCAGTTAACTAACCACTCATCCCTAATAAGGTTATGGGTGGCCTGGAGTCTATCCCAGACACCCTAGGGCTCAAGGCAGGGTACACCCTGGACAGGGTGCCAACACTTCACACAGTGATATACAGCAAGTTATTCTGAAATAAATTACCATCATATTCAAAATATTTGTGTGCACAATTTCAAATTTAATAGAAAAATATAAATTATGTGTCTGTGGTGCAAGTGTGTTGACCACATTGACTTTTAAGGTGTTTTGATCAGTAAAGGCAAAGCTAGATGTATTGTAGAGAACTCAAATGGATTCTGACAGTCGACCTCTGACACTGGGGTCAGAGGTCAGCTGAGTTTTGAGTGATGGTGACACTAGCTTATTTCTGAGAAGTGTTCAGTACTTTTGTGTATTTCCTCTACACCAGTAAATCTTGGCAGAAGATCGCAGCTGTGCTGCGCGGTGTAAGTGCACATTTTACAAACGCGACCCAGAGGTCCGAAGCAGATGGTGCTGTTCCAGACGGGGGCAATGCTGACTGGCATCTGAGTGCCACGCAGGTGTTGTGTTTACTGTTGCGTGAGCTGCAGTCAGTCATAAAGGAAGAGGCCAGCTGAACTTCCCCTGCCAGCCTTCAGCACAAGACACCTGATTAAATAAAAAAGAAAGGATGGAAGGTTCACTCTATCACACTGAATCCTACTACTTTTCTTGACAGCTACATACTACATTTACATTTTGCCATTTGGAAAATGCTTTTATCCAAAGCAACTTACAAGTGAGGTACAAAGTAAGCAAAAAGCTAAGCCAGGGAGAAGACATTAAACTCTGAGTGCTATAATATGGAATGTGTTTAAGTGAATAGGAAGCTGTGAAAGAGTTCTGTCTTCAAGAGTTTTTTGAATATTGGGAGTGAGCGTGCTGAGAGTGTGGAGGTAGGTAGGTTGTTTCACCATTGAGGGAACACTGAGCTGAAGATCTTTGTTTGGGATCTGCTGTGTGGGGTATGGACCACTAGTCGCCGTTCACTGGCTGAGCGCAGTGGGTGGGAGGGATTGTAGGCGTGAATTAGGGTATTCAGGTGAGGATGTACTGTTGAATTCACTGTGCTGTAGGTGACTGTCAGAGCTTTGAACCTGATGCGGGCAGCCACAGCGAGTTAGCGGTGCATTGCAGTTGTCAAGATGAGAAATGGTGAGTGATTGCATGATGAGGTAGGTAGCATATTCAGAAAGGTAGGGTCTGATCTTTGTGATGTTGAAGAGGACAAATCTGCAGGCAAGAGAGATAGGGGAGATGGGGTCAGCAAATGTTAGTTGGTTCTCAACAATGATCCCCAGATTTTTAACAGACTTTATGGGGACGATCGCTGAAGATCCCAAGTTGATGCTGATGCTGTCCTGTATGAAAGTTCTGGCTGGGAAGACCAGAATTTTTGTCTTGAAGAGATTGACCTGAAGATGTCTTTCTCTCATCAAAGCAGAGATGACAAAGAGAACGACTGAAATGTATGATGAGAAAGGTCGAGTAATCTGGTGGAAAAGATAGGAAGAATTGTGTGTCATTACCATAGCAATGATTCAAAAAGTCATGTGAGCAGATGATAGAATGTAGGGGTGTAATATACATAGAGAAGAGAGCCAAGGACAGAGCCTTGTGGCACACCTGTGGAGATGTGATGAAAGCTGGATATGTGTCCCTGCCTAGATACCTTGAAGGTTTGTCTTGATAGGTGGGACCTCAGCCAGTCAAGAGCTGTACCAGAGATGCCCAATACAGAGAATATAGAGAGGAGAACTTGATGATTAACCGTGTAAAAGGCTGCAGACAGATCAATTAGAATTAAGACAGTGGACTGAGTTTTAGCAATCGGAAGGGACTTTACCACTGCCAGAAACGCTGTTTCTGTAGAATGCCCACTCCTGAAACCAACTAGTTCACATCAAGGAGATTGTTCAGGAATTTAGAGATCTGGTTGAAAACTGTGCTGGTTTCAGCCAGAAATGGAATACGGTAACAGGTCTATAATTTTCCACAAGGGAAGGGTCCAGGGTAGCTTTCTTAAGCAGTGGGGTAACCCAGGCCTCTTTAAATATAGTGGGAAAGGTGCCAGTTGAGAGAGAGGTCATAATGATTTGTGGTATTGCTAGATTTATTGTAGGTGCAATTATTTGCAGGAGAGTGGAAGGGATAGGATCTAGAGGACAGGTGGTAGGATGGCATGAGAGAATTGTTGATGTGTCAACATCTGTTAGAGGGGAGAAGGAGAGTGAGGCAGTGTTTTATGGAGGCAGAATGTCTCCATCTGGTGGACAGAACTGGGAGATGACACACTACCATGTACTCACACAAAATCAATACAAACATCCACCCATCCATCCGTCATCCATCCATCCATCATTCACTTTACTGCTTTGTCCAATTCAAGGTTATGGGAAGCTTGGAGCCCATCCCAGGAGCACAGGGCACAGGGTGGGGAACACCCTTGGTGGGATGCCAGACCACCACAGGGCCAATACAAACATATGCATTTATATACCTCAACACAACAATGCCTATTTTTACCTCTAAGAATGTGTTATCACTCAGTTTTTTCAGCAGGAGCTACTTCTGAATATGATTACCTGCCATTTTTAAAGCTGTACAAAATAATAGTAGCATAATGTTAACATAAATATTAATTATTCACAGTGATTTTACAGTGAGGAGACTCAAAAAGTTAGTAAATCCTCAACTCTACTTCAGTGCAGCAGAGTGTGTTCATCAGCACAGACTCGTTTACTGCAAGTGCAACCATGCATCGAAGTAAACAGGTTGCGACATGTGCTTCTGGGGTTTGGGGGGGGCAGCACACACGAGACCCTATGAAGCGGCGACACAGGCTGCCCTGCCCTAATGGCATGTTTATGTCACTAGCTCTGGCAAGTTCCGCTCCGCGTCACATACTGCAAAGCCACTAGAGCGATGTTATCCGTATAACAGTCGAAATACCGGAGAGGGCAAGCAGGCTGCTAGCACCATAAAACAATTCTAGGGACCACAGCAGTTTTACATGTTAACAAAACTGAAATAATAAAGGTGTAAATGGAAAAACAAAGTATAAGACGTTTAACTTGTGTAGACAAAATGTGCAGATAGACTTTTAGGATGTTTTCCTGTGAACACTTACTGCAATAGCACAGGATTCCTGCAAGGTTCTGGCAGGCAAATAACTAATGCCTTTTACATACTAAACGTGGAAAGGGTTTCCTGTTAAAACCCATTTGAGCATAACGAGTCTTATCAAACCCTGCTGTCATCATATGCACCGCATCTATCCCATCTCTAACCCTGGAACACGTCTCTGGGAGTCGACGACACGGATATGGTGGCTGGAACAACGCACACACACACACACACACGCGCGCGCGCACACAAAATGTAAAACTGAGGCACAGCCAAATCTGAAATGTTCACACACATTACAATGAGGCGTCGAATTCCAGCACCATACATTTGAAAAAGGGCACAAAAGGTCACTCTTATTTTATTTAGCATTGAGAGAAGGTCTAATAAAATAAAAAAAAACAGCTAGGAGACATGTTATCAGTACTGATGTTTAGTGCCTGGATGAGAAGATAAGAACCTAACAAAGTTAGACGGCCCTTCCAAGTCAGACATCCTAAACTGCAGACCTAATTACTGCCACTTTAAATTCTTCCTCCCTCAGGACACAGGACACAGGACAGCATTTTAAGAGTCGTGTACAGTTAAGTATGTGCAATGCCGTGCTGTCACACCCATAAACTTTTCAACATATATATGGACTCCTACACTGACATCCATGGCAGGTTCGTGCACAGTTAGGCTCATACAGTGTTACATTCACACCCTGTTAGGTTCACACTGTGCACTGTGTGACGTCACTCCCGCACTGGACTGGTTTGTGCACTGGTCCATGCATGTACCGTGCTTACATAGAGATGTTCAGAGGTAGTTATCACTCCGTGAAATTAAAATACAAAAATACTCACGTTTCTCATATACCATAATATGATTCAGTACAATATGATGCAGGTATTTGGCAATTTTCCAGTATTTGAGATGCATGATGTTGCTGTATCTGTGCGTGACGCACACTGCTGGCAGAGTCTGTGTTCAGTCATTTCTCCTTTAACACTTCCCTACAGATGGCTCATTGGTCTTCATTCACATGCTACATAAAACCACAGCATGGGGTAAGAGTCTGGACCCATTTCAGCAGTTTCTGCCCTGAGGACAGTGTGAGCACAGCAATGCTGAGGATTCTGCGGCATATTGTCACAACCAGCCCTGTCTCAGTGGAGCAAAACAGATGCAGCTTTCAGTTGCCGGTCCCCACCCCCCACCTCCTCTCCCCCACCCTGACAGAAAAATGACAAGGAACTGCATTAAGGTAGGGACTGTCATGTTCTTTGTCTGGTTTACGTCTCTTCCTGCTTCATTTCCCACTCTGCTGTTTGATCTGCTCATCACTAACTATAACACAGCGCCCCCTAGTGGTGCCCCACTACAGACAGCCAGCACAAACTCAACTGTGAGGTTCTAGCTACATAGTAACGTCAAGATCTCTCTCACTGTCCTATTAGCAAACACTTAGCTCCACCAGAGCAGCATCAGGAACCTATATTCCAACACTGGCTGTATCATCTCTTCATGTGTCTACATGTTTTTACAGTGACCATGTAACAGGTCCCTGTATATGGAAGTGTGGTGAGGAGTGAAACTGTATAATATATTTAGGTATGGTGATCAGGGCCTAGGTCAGTACCCCACTCCCTGTCCATTTACTGACTAAGTGTTTTCAGAGAGCAATAGGCTAATATTTGCCTATGACACTAAGGATCACATCTCAGTGGCACATGTCATCTTCAGTAGCACAATTTCTGTGTTTCCAGGCAACAAACCTCCACATTTTTCAGTATATAAAGTCTAAAATACCATAGCTGTGCACAACAATCTCACCTTCTTCTCCCCAAATGCACACAGACACACACGCTTGCACTCAAAAGCTTAAGTATAGTCATATCTGAAGTGATTTTATTCCATAACAATCTGATACAGCAGGTACTTAGAGAAACAAAAAAAAAACAACTAAAAAAACAGAAGGTTGGATTTATACTGCCACCTTGTGGCAAAAAAAATTATATGTGCATTTTATTTAAATAAGATTTTTAAACGTTACTGTTTTAGAAGATTAAAGGTTGTTATTAGTTGTGAAAAATACAGTTTACAAATTGCTTTCTAAGTTATCACACATTTCAAATAAAGTTATTGTACCATTATTTTTCTGTAATAACCACACACTGTACACACACAAATGTGCAGCTAATCTCTGACACCGAGTCGTTATCCTCCATAGCCTATAACAGATCCTGACATTGTGACTGTAACAGGAACAGATGCTACAGTTCTGAACCATTCAAAGCCCCAGTCCTTCCTGGATATTTCTTCCCACTCTTTCTAAAGTTCAGTGAAAGTCATTCGCTGTTGAATAAACAGCACTCTTAACTTAAAGACTAATAATATGTTTTATCTAAGTTATCACAGCCTTTACCTGGAAAAGTACAGAGTCCAAACCTTGCATTTTATTTTCACACAAGTTAATAATTAATCCCAAGGTCTGGCCTGAATGTAAACATTCTCCCTCTGATTTGGCAGTGTAACCAACCTCACCTTCCAGTGAAGTTCACTGTGAAGGCCACCTCTCTCCTACCTAGACGGCCTTTGGAGGCCTATCTAAATCATCTATTACCAAACTGCTTATCCCAGTCAGAGTCATGGGGGCTGGAGCCTATTGAAGGTGGTACAATTTGTAAGGCAGGGAATACGCTGGACAGGGTTCCAACCCATTGCAGGGCACACACACACACACACACACACACACAGGGCAATCTGGAGCTCCCATTTCACCTAACCAGCATGTTTTTGGGCTGGGGGAGGAAAGGTGAGCACCTTGAGGAAACCCACAGAAGCACAAGCACAGGGAGAACATGCAAACTCCACTATCACACACACACACACACACACACACACAGGGAGAACATGGAAACTAGAGTCTCATACACACACACACACACACACACACACACACAGGTAGGACATGCAAACTGTACAGATACACACAGACACAGGGAGAACATGCAAATTCCACTCACACACACACACACACACACACACACACACACACACACACACACACACACAAAGAGAACAAGCTAACACCACACACACAAATGGAACATACAAACTCCACTCACACACACACACACACACACACACAAACACACACACAGTGCTAAGAGGCAGATTCAAACCCACAGCCCTGGAGGTGGGCAGGAGCAGTGCTCGGCACAGAGCCCCCTAACCACATCTATGAACACACAAAGGCAGCTCAAACCCTCACAGTAAGAGCACGCGCTTCTTGGGGCGAATCTCTTTTGCCTGAGGAACAGCAGCAAATGTTGTATCAGGCCCTGCATTTCAACCATGTGGCATCATTTCTGTGTACTGAGCTGTCTGGGGTTCCAGAGTCCGAAGAGTTGACCCACACTGTTCACTCACCTCCCAAAGGGACTTGAACTCCCTCTGCTCAATGCGCAGGAGCTCGCAGAACTCACGGGTGACGATGGTGGCGTGCCTCGGGGTGTTGTCCAGGATCGACTCCCCGAATGCCGTCCCGATTCCCAGAGTACAGATGGTGACAGCATCCTTCAGAGGGCACACGGGGGACAGACAGCGCCGCCGCTCATTGTCTCGTGTCTCATGGTGCTGATGCGTGGTGCCTTGCCTAATCACCGCCTATCTGCTCACACACAAAACGCCCTCCACTCTGAGATCACTCTGAGAACTCCCCGCAGCGGGCCACAATCTGCCGCCTTGTTCACAGCTCAGTCAAAGTGCCTCTCCAATCACTCCAACCATCTTTCAGTAACAGGACAGAAAACGCTGTGCAGGGTCGGTTAATCGGGCATGGAGCCAGCAGGCCCTTAAGGAACACAAGGTGATCCATCTCAGCCAGATGAAAGTGCCTGAGAAATACGCAAGTGACGTGCGCAGCTGCTGCTCTGCACCCATGAGAAGGTATGTAAACGCTGACGCTGGAGACCACATCATGATTATCATCAATACCAAGTACCACAATCACCTTGCAGCTTTATTAGTACTATACTTCACCTCACGACTACACACAAACTTTTCCTTGTAAAAGTCCAGCAAGCAGCTCAGAGGGCATACCCAGCAGGTACTTGGAGAAGGTTCCTACTATGCACCTTCAAAAGGACTTTAGCAAGATAGATATCAGGGCAAGAGGCAGCAGTTGATAATATAAGCTACCATGGTTTGTTCTTTAAAAGCCACTTTTAACTCTAAGGCACTAGTGTTTCAGATTGCACAATAATTGTTAATGCCACTTCCGTACCTGGTGGTTAGCAGTCTCCGACACCCTAACGTCGAGCGAGCCGGACAGCACGGCATACCAGCTTGTTCCGATGTCTCCCTGGCGGTACACTGGAAAACAGGAGGACAACCATTTGTCACGTCCCTGCTGTCAGTGTCGTTCAGTGGTGATGACATCATGACCGACATCAGCTCCACCACTGGCTTACACTACCCAGCCAGAAAATGAGTTCTGCATAATGCTTAATTAACTTCACTGCTTACTGCGTCCATTGGGAAAAGCCAAGTCTAACTTGCAGGCCTACTGCCACGGACCAGCAAGGTCCTGAGACGCGTTCGACAAGGAGCATAGCCTACAGGTGATGCCCTTGTCCAGGCTCTCGTAGAATCCACACAGGCAGATCTGGTGCAGGAGATTGGGGTGGAACTTCTCAAAGGCCTTAACGTCCCTCAGGCGGGCCAGTATGATGTCTACGTCCTCCCCGGAACGTTCTGCGGGCCTATAGAAACAAATATACAGTCCAGCATACAATACAAATGCTTACTCAACTCTCAAACATGAAGCAGGGTCATTCATGTTTCTCAGACCAACTGCTATCATTTGGCCTACATTTGGGTGTTTAGTGACTTTTCAAAAATTAAAATAGAGCACTTTTACAATTAATGCACCAAAGAATTATAACAACATAAATAGAGAACAAAAAAGTAGGTGTGAAAAAAAAAAATGGCATTAGCAGGAAATTTCCTGCCAAGAGAGAATCCTATACTAAGTGCGCACTCAGGGAGCGGGCTGACATTTAGAGTGTAAGACAAATTTAGTCATGGAGCTGCACAGCTATACATAGAGTTCTGCTGTAGGACGAGGCTGGGAAGGAGTACAGAGAAGATCTAGCCAAGTGTGACATCAGGAGTGTATCTGAAAAGGAAGTCCTCAAAGAAATCAGAACACCTACCTTCTTGCCTGCTCTGCAGGGAGCAATGTGTTCATGGAATGACCTATGTTTTTACAGCTTTCTAATGTTAATTTTATGTGGTCTTTTCATGTTTAAGAATAAAAAACACATGGAAGTGGATGACGCAGAAACGTGTAACAGAATGTGGCCCTTTAATGATTCCTGCGGGTGAAGGAAATTCATGCTCATCTGCAGTGACAGGTGCAGTGATTTCCATGTACGGGTTTCCCACAATGCACCATCCAGGTCACATTGTCATTGACCAGAAAGATGTCCAGTTATGCCGCTAAATTTCAATAGCACCTTGTCATGTGGGTGCAGAAAGGACTAACTGTCCCTCAGGCATCTGGTACTCAAAGACTCCAACTTCTTAGGTGACATGCTTGTGTTAAAGGCAGGACATCACCTCAGCAAACCGATCACTGAAACAGCATCAGTCTCTGATTGTATGCTAAAACATTTCATAGTTCATCTTATCAAACCAGTATATCAAAACAGCTAGTAGAGACCACAAACACATACACTGACTCATATATGAACTCTAAGAGCTATTTTCACCATCAGCGAATAAACAGACAATCTTGATGTATTTGAACATCCATCCATCCATTATCTTAACCGCTTATTCCTGGTGAGGGTCACGGGCAGGGGACACCCAGGGCGGGGCACCAACCCACCACAGGGCACACACACTACGGGCAATTTCGACACACCAATCAACCTAACCTGCATGTCTTTGGACTGTGGGAGGAAACCGGAGCACCCGGAGAA
>JABJVR010007372.1:0-11584 GCA_025773905.1 Chitala chitala | reverse complement strand
AAACTCCACACACACAGACCCAAAGCGGGAATTGAACCTCAGGCCTGGAGGTGCGCAGCGACAGTGCTAACCACCACACCACCGTGCCGCCAAAGCCTTACAAAGGAGAACAAAGAACACAATTATATGTATTATATGCTCCACATTGGTGGTTCAATGGGTAGAGCACCAGGTTAGGAAGTAGAAATCCCAGCCCGGTGTGTCCTTGAGTAAGACGCTCAGTGCTAGCTCCCTGGGTGCCATGTGGCTGCTCACTACTCCCCCCAGGGGGATGGGTCAAATACAGAAGACCAATTTTGTTGTGACATGTATGTGCAATATGTATATGTATGCAATGACAATAAAAAGCTGATATTATTGCCAGTGTATCGAATTACAGATATGTATTATAAACCAGTTTTCTGCAGTGTTAATTATTTGATGGCATATCAGTAACAATTAATTTATTGGTAAATCACCATTAAAATTAAAAGCATTTGTTTCAACACTTGCTACAATTTAACATGTCAAAAATATACAGTATACCCGTAATGTATATACATTACTCACCCATATAGTGAATTTTATTCCATAACTTTTCCAGGTGTCATAAAGTCATTTTGTCATAAAGTCACAGGTGTTTGAACGGGTTCCTGACTTTATTGAGATCCCCACTGTAATAACACTTTCTGCTCCTCCACCATTCAGTGTAATACTGCACAGAGTTTTTCAACATGATAATCCAAAGCAGCACAACCAACAGTGGTTTCTGCAAGAATTTAATAAAAAGTCATCCATTATTAATCCATAAGAAATTAAATCCAGGAGACTCTGGGTAGACAGGCCGATGTTTTATAGTTTTGAAGACCAAGATATGATTTGTGGCAGATGTTAGTTAAAGTAGGGGAAGTGTAGGGGACACAAAACTGTATTTCCCTTTGGGACATCTATAGGGTCTCCATACAAAAATAATGAGCTGTGAAATTGACATCAGTGTTCAGCAGTCAACAGCATTAAAGCAGTCAGCATAATTGCAACTGTCAATAGTATAACAGCAGTCAACAGTATTACAACAATCGACAGTATTACATCAGCAGACAGATCATCAGGGACAGACCACGAATTCTAGCTTGTAAGGGCTGATTTGGCATCAAACGTCTTTTCAGGTGGACTACCACTAACAGTGTTACAACTGTCATCACTGCTCAAAATTCATCACATGGGTGGGTTTATGTTTCACATTCATATAACCTTTACTGACCAGTATGTGAGTGATATTTGATTAGACCTTTTAGATATACTGCTGATATAATGTAATAACATAATCTGTATATAAACTGGATTTTTAGCCCATCTTTTGTCTCTGTTGTCACTAGTGTGACACAAAGCCCAAAAGGCCACATGGAGACTTCAAGTTCTAAGGCCATTTTCCTACTTTCAAATCACAGTTTCTACTATAATTAAAGAGGACATTAAACAATAAAGTATATGCACTTTGGGGAAGCAGTCCTATAGTAGGCCTTTTTGTGCTGGGACCAATTAGTAAACACATCATTCCCCAACCCTCCCACCCATCTAAACATACACAATTTGGTACTCCAATAAAATTATTATGGACATGTCCCTACTGTCCATACCCTAAACTATGCCCTTGAGCAGTACAGCAGAAAGACCATGGTGGGATTACAGCTCATGTTCTTTTGACTGCCTGTCAGCCCTTCACTAAAGTACGCTGCAACCTGTGTGGTCCAAAAAGGAAGTAAACATTCACACAAATACAGGAAGGAAATTAGAAATTGAGTCTACGGCACAACCAGAGCGACAGCATGTCATTACTGTTTATTATACTTAAGGTATTTATGAACGTTAGCAAAGACCTCAGTTTATATTTTGTCTGACAGTTGCTTAGCAATATGATCAAATGTTATATATTACATGATTTTATTACTACAACAAGTATTCAGGCATGCTGAAAAGACGCAAGCTGAAGTATCAGTGTTTCACAGGAGCTTCTTATTAAGAAGTAGCCTTAAGGTTGTTGGTTCAAGTCTGAGCTGAAGAGCCAAGATGTTGTAACCTTATTTTGGTGGATAACAACGGTTTAACCAAAAAACATATACATGTATGGACAAAAAAAAGTGAAATCATTATGGAAAAACTTCAAGCAATTAAGTAAGAGAAGTCCATGAAGAAAGGTTAACAGTAAGACCTGACAGGTCACCCGACCTCCTGATGTAACTGTACCAGCCACACTGACAATAAATTAACGCACTAATTTTCTCGACTCTTGGATTTATTTCATGAAACTTTTCTCTTACCCGATGACGTTACTCCCATCACTGTGCACAGATGCAACAGGGCCCAAACACATTCGATGTCTTTGCTGGCTTTTACTGGCTCTGCGGGCTTGTAGATTGTTTCAGACTGATGGCTTCCTTTTCCACGTTATGGTTCTGTCTGGTTGTGTTAGGAACCCATCAATTAAAAATTGATCTCTGAGCTGCCAAGGTCAGAAGCAAAGATCACAGTTATTTTTTTCACTGTTAGTATCACAATTCACTCTTACAACAGTAAGCTTGTTTTATATCAATGGCACGTTTAATGAATCTTGCACTTTCATTGTGCTCCATATTTCATTTTCATCCGTAGAGAAATTAGCTAAATGCTTCTTCAGTAACAAAAAAAAACTTAAAAAATGAAAAAAAGGCACTTTTGAAATTCACTAATAAAACACCAGCCGTTCACATCTGCCTGTACCAACATTGGCAGACCTTCCTTCAAAGCACTGCAATATAAAAAGTGCATTATATGTAAACTAAGTCAAAAAGTTTCTTCACTGGGAGTCTAAAGGTTCATCTAATTAAAAACCAAAACATTGCACATTACAAGTATGTTATCATTATTTGGACATATATTAAAGGTTGATAGCAATATTGTGGTGCTGGCAGAGATAGTATATAAGGTGGTAACCAGGGTAGCTTGGGGCACCCCCTGGCACAGTGCCAATTGTACATAATTGTATATAGTGTCTTTGTGTAATAATTAGTAGTAATTGTATTAGAGTTGTCATGTGAATAATTTATATATTATACCAGGTAGGTTGCCATAATAAGCATTTAACTGTACGCTTTCACTTTGCTTAGTGACAGAGGTCTGTTCCACAGACTAGATGTTTAATAGAAAATGGTCGCTAAGAAACGTGCTTAACACTTCTCTACTGCCTTCCATATTGTTTCTCAATTTCTTTTATGATTAACTTTCATGAAACTGACATTTCATTTTTAACAATATTTTGTATGTTGTACTTCAAAGATGCCTCTGATTCAAACAAAATTTGCCTGTAAATGTGTGTATTGGTTGGAAAACCAGTTTTTAAAATGACTATCATATTTGCAGTTGGTCACTAACCGAAGTATTCTCTAAAGAGTGAGGAGGTCTTTGTATATGAAAACACTGAAATTGTTAACTGAATGGATACCATGGATACTCTATCATTTTAGACATTAAATTTCAATGTAGGAATAATGTTTGGCAACCACTTGTGCATACAAATGTGTATTACAGTAATATATTAAGACCATATAAACTTTGTCACATTATATAATTTTAAAAATTTACTTTATTAGCACGTGGTGGTATTTACCCAAGTCTTGAATGATAAATTGTTTCACCCAATAAACATAGATAGTAAATTCTGAAAAATCCTGAAATATTGGAGTTCTGTGTGTAATATATAAATTATTTAACATTATCGCAACTCATATTTAAACCATGATGTCTCCAAATGCAGCATTAGGTAGACTAACGCCTCTTCCATCAGGGATGTAAATAAAATAACTGGAGCAGCATGCAGATCACAACACCTGAGAATGGCCGCTTTAACCTTGTAGAGGTCAAATTTGAGATTACCTAAACGCATTGTAACTTTTGCTGTGCCGATATCTCTGCCAGACACTGTTAGATTTTCCTTACAACTGAACACTTTTCTGGTTGTGATCGCTTTCCTTTCAGGTACCTCCACAGGTGAAAGCCAGCTTTGGAAAAGCCTGAAGATTGGGCAAAATGGATGAAATGATTTCAGATTTCAGGTTTGGAAATCTTAAACCAAATGAATATTCATATACGCAATGGGTCAAAAAGTGGAGAATGTTCTAACAACTAATTGCTCAAGAAGCCAGTGAGAACAGATGTGTGAAAGCTCCAGCTGATGTAAACTTTTTCATACAGAGGAATGTGATATTTGAACCAGCAAAGATTAATCAATGGCAACAAGAATAGAACACTGTGTATACAGGGAATTACACAGTAAAATGATTTGGGATAGACTTGTAGTGGGCATTAGAGGTTAAAAGCTGGCCTAACAGTTGCAAATGGATCTGGAATTGACACTAGAGAAGGTGGTTGTCAGAGACAGCCAAAGCAAATTGGTTAAAAGGCAACAAGACATCCTGAAAAATGACTTCAAAAGGGGTAGCAACATGCTGTGAAGTACATGCTGTCTGTACACATGGGAAAAGGAGTGCAAAACTAAACTTTTTTTAGTAGGGGAAACAACATGAATTTGGAAAGGAGCCAACACAATATAAAACAAAATGACCATATACAATGCAAAAGGTGTAGGAAAGAAGCACAGAAACGGCAGCAATGTCCCGCTCATGAGGAGGTCTTCAACTGATGTAAGAAAAGGCAACACTTTGCAAAGATCTGCAGGTGAAAAACAGCAGGAGCAATGAATACTGCAATTAGTGACACAGTAAGTGACATTGCATTTTTTGGTTCAGTGAGTACTGTTGATTTCAGGGCACTGTGGCTGATAAAACTAAAGCTAGAAAAGACAGAAACAGAATTCAAGACTGACAAAGGAACTGATGTGAATGTATGGTGCAGGGCAGTTTGAAAAACTGGAAAAGGTACAAAAAGATGTAATTGGGCCAGGACACACTTACTTGTAAAAGGAAAATTCATAGCCACACTCAGTAAAGGAAACAGATACTCAAAACAGGATGTGCATGTAATTACAGTTTTCAGAACTGCATTACTAGGCTGTCCAACCATTAAAGCACTAGGGTTATTTGCCAGAGTAGATGCACTGTGGTGAGACGGTGCTGTGTAAGCCAGTAGCATGTACTCTGTAGATCTCCCACACTTCTCAATAGTCTAGCAAAGTTGCACTGTGAATATGAAATTCCTTTAAAGCCAGATGCATAGCCATCCTTACTTTCTATGCCAAGGCATATATCTCTTCTACCTAAAGAAAGCTTGCTAAGATAGAGTCTCTTGTTATTATCTCCAGAATGGAGAAACCAACAGATTGGTCCATATTTGGCACTGAAGGCTTATAGGGCAGAATTGGGACAGTCCTGCAGAAATTCTCATGAACCTGAAAATCCATAGAATCCACTTGTTCATCCTGAACAAGCAGGATGAACAAGTAAACAGAACCAGGGTGAGAACCTTTAACAGACATCACAGAACCTGTGGTCTCACCCATATTAATGCAGATCAGCTAGTGTGGGTGAAGGATACAAAGGAAAAGCAAAAATGTGAAGTAAATCAAATACACCAAGACCCAACTAAATTGAAACACCCAGAGAAATTATGCAAAGGAGTAGAAACCATCTGGTGATCTACACTACAAAGACTTAACTGATACTCCACCGGACAGTACAGCACTGACAGGCACGGTCACTCCTACTGAAAAAGTTACATCCAATCAGACAACATCTGAAGTATAGGCTGAGTTGGCTAGCAGTTATCAAGTAGCAGAGCACTGTCCTCCATAGCACCTAAAGGATTTGAGCTTGTTTAGCTGGAGTTGTGGGATCTGCTGGATGGTAAAAGAGGCAGAATAACCCTCTCACCCAGCTAAGGGACAGGGGGAATCTATTCTACCTTTAAATTGGGAAAAAAAGTATTTGATTTCACATGAAACTTTTGCCAGATATCATTGTTATATTTTCATTGTTTTAAAAAATGTTGAAAAAGTTTGCTAAAATGTTGTAGCTCACAATGGTGAAAAGTATGAAATGTATGAATAAAAAAACGAGTAAGCAACTGTAATGGTACTGGATAATTTTGTCTCCATGGCGGGATGTTGTATCAGGTTGTTAATTGTACGCCATTCTATTGAAGGTGAGATAGAGAATGAATAATAGAGAGCTAGGGAGGGCTATTTAATAAAACTGAGCCCCTCAACCTCACATACACACATACCGAAAGAATGCAGTGATTCATTCCAAATCTTTATTGGCAAATGTTAACATTAGTTATAGTTTTTTAATCTGTTCTCTTTGTAAAGACCAAAAAATTGTTTTTTAAAATATTTTACTATGCAGACTTTTAATAATCCATTAACTGTGTTATGATTTTATTCACAACAGACCACAAAAAAGTGCTGTGCACCCTCCCTGTGATTTATGGCACCCCCTTGAGGAGGGTATTGACCCCAAGTTGTTACAAGTGTGTCTGTGCTGAGATTTATCCCTTGAGCCATTCTGATTCAAGTCTCTGACTACCCGTGTATCTGATTTGAGTAAAACTTGTTTATCTGCAAGTAGATTGTCTGGTTTTCTATGCTTACAACTAAGAACCTAGATCGGTATCAATCTTGACACTTTAATTTATATTGTCCCTCTAGCAGTCCTTGTTGATTTGATTTTATTAACCACTGTAGGCTATGCTTTATTTGTCAAAAAAAAATTATAGCTCACCCAATTTAGTTTAAACCACGTTCATAGAAAAATATGCAGTATAAAATCATTACTTCTATCCATCGATACTCTTCATGCTACCAGAACTAACTTCCTCTCTTCTGCTGTCATCCTGCTCGACTTGTCTGCCATGTTCCACACAGTGAACCACAAGATTTTTCTTGCAACACTTTCGTCCCTTGGTATCTCAAGTACTGTGCTCCAATGTATTGCTTCCTACCTTTTGGAAAGTTTTTACAGAGTATCCTGGAGGGACCAAGTGTCGGAGCCAAGGACCCTTGAGACAGGGGTCCCTCAATGTTCAATACTTGGCCCACTCCTTTTCTTGCTTTAGACAACCTTCTTGAGATCAATCATCATTTCTTATGGCTTCTCCTACCAATGCTATGATGATGATGATACCGAACTCTTCCTGACCTACCAACCCTCAGACACGGGAGTTCCAGCAAAGATCACCTCATGCCTTGCAGACATCTCAAGATGGATGGAAGATCACCACCTGCAGCTGAACCTCTCCAAGACCAAGTTGTTTGTCATCCCAGCCAAGAACTCCCATTCCCTTTAAGCTGTCTCTTAACCTTGGCACATCAACTGCAATGTTGGCACATCTTCAACCTCAGCAAAGAACCTTGGATTACTGATGGACAACAATCTAATGTTCTCCAAACACATTGCTACAGTCTCCAGGGCTTGCAGATTTGCCTTCTACAACATCAGGAAGATCAGAAAATTTCTAACAGAACATTCAACCCAGCTCCTTGTCCAAGCATTAATCATCTCAAGATTAGACTACTGCAACTCAGTCCTGGTTTGGCTCCTGGCCTCTGCAACGTGGTCTCTCCAGAGTAATTCAGAACGCTGTGGTGCATCATGTCTTCAACCTTCCCAAATGGACGCATGTTATTCCACTTCACATCTCCCATCATAGGCTTCTGGTCTAGACTTACATCAAGGACAAGATCCTCATGCTTACTTTGAAGTCCATAAATGGGACAACTACAAGCTACTTTCAATCTTGAAACAAGACCAACTTCCTCTCTCTTTCTCTCTGTCCATGTTCTATAAGCACCTGAATTGAATTGAATTGAATTTATTGTCATTGTATGGGTAGTACAACGAGATTAAAGTTGCTACAACTGAATGGTGCAAGATAAATAAGATAAATAAAAAATTTATAAAAGACATAAAATAAATAAAACAAGTCACATAATAAAGACAGATCACATAATGAGGACAGGTCACATAATAAAAACATTTCACATAATGTCTCAATTACATATCACTCACTCAGAGCGAGATCTAGGGTTCTGATGGCCAAGGAAAAAATAAACTGTTTTTGGCTCTGATTGTTCTGCATTTCAGGCTCCTATAGTGGAGCAAATAGCTTGTGAGCAGGATGTGCATTATCCTTGGCAATCTTTCTGGCTTTGTTGAGACACTGAGAGCTGGCTATTTCCTCCAAACTGGGCAGAAGACAGCCAATGATTTTCTCTGCTGCCCTTATGACTCTGCTGTCATCCTGCTTGACCTGTCTGCTGTGTTCCACACAGTGAACCACAAAATTCTTCTTGGAACGCTCTCCACTCTTGGTATCGTGTAGGGCCTTCTCATCTCTTCAGGGAACTTCTCATCACTTAAACTCTATCTTCATTATCTTTACCTTAACTGAATCTTGTGCACTTTGATTATAAGACAGAGCTTACTGTTAGCTGGATTCTCAGATATTGTCTGACCTTATTTTAATATGCATGTGTAGTCATTTGTAAGTCACTTTGGACAAAAGCGTCTGCTAATTGAATAAATGTAAATGTAATGCAAACGTGTTGAATGTAGTGTGTAATAATGGCGGCTGTGGTAATGATGATGATGATGATGATGATGATGATGATGATGATGATGATGATGGCAAAAAGTGGTGTTATCTGTATGTGAAGGTCAAAGATAATGTGCAGCATACTTTCAGCAGTCACAAAAGGATATATTGTATCTCATTTTGAAAAGAAAAATGGGAGGATTTATCTTGTTTGCAGTCATCTTCTATTCCGCTTATTCTTGGTGAGGGTCGCGGGGAAGCCTGGAGTCCATCCCAGAACACATAGACCGCAGGGCAGGGGACACCCAGGGCAGGACGCCAACCCACCACAGTTAATCTTGTTTGCAAAAAGTCTAAATTTACGAGTTGGTAATTTGCAATGATTCTTGTACTACATTATCAGAACATTTCAAAGTTTTTGCAATACGTCTAATACAAAGGTCACAATGTCACACAGCAGTTGTTTTAGATGCTCAAGCCATCCCTTCAGTTGAAATCATGATCTTGGTCTTAATCTATAATCTTGACCTGATATGTCCTGGAAATTGAAAAAAAATAATAATTAGGCCATTTGTTGCCCAGTCAGCACACATACCCACATAGGTAGTGGAACTTCAGTTGAAAGACAAACTGTCTTAATAGTCAGAGATGTATGTCATTCAGGGGAGAAGTGTGTACATAATTAGGATTTTTGTTTATTGGTCTTGTATTAGCCAACTTTAAGTCACTTAGGCATGAAGCAACAGTGCGCAGGTCAAAGTATTATTATGTGTTCTCAAAGAGACAGAAGGAACAATATACATACCTACCAAGACAGCATTACACCACTGATGCAAACAATTTAAAGCCAACCATTCTAAACACAGAGAAGATGCAGCTGCAATGTATATATGCTGACCGGGAGATAATCCCCCAGGACGCAGTACATACGTGTTCAGAATTCATAATCAAGTGAAAGCCCTAATGTTAATAAAGAAGGGGCAGAGAGTTTACTGTTCATCATATCTAGTCTTTTGAAGTGTCACATAACACCCTCCCTAATTCCAACAGTCTCTTTAATTAACCTTACAAAAATAAAATGCTTTTTCATTTTTATTTTGGATGTTGTGAAGCACATAGGATGGTCAAGTGACCTGTGGTTGTGTATTTATTTCATTTTTAACTAGGTTTATATTTGCAATTTATTTTAGGGCCATATAGGTCCCTGTGTTTCACAAGCTTTTAATAAATTTGTTTGCACAAATTCCTTTTCCATAATGACCTTTTATTGTAAACCTCTAGAGCCTTATAACCTGATGGCCTAATTACTAAGGAAATTGTTTTGCCATTGGGCACAACAGCAGGGACCATCCTGGGATTTAAAATTTGAAAAATTTAGATTTTTAAGCTATAGTTCTATCTGGAAACATCCACTGAAACCAAAAGAGACTGGTATTGCAAAGGCTAGCACTGTATAACACCTATTGTAATAATACTGTATTTTGCTAACATTCTGTAAAGATAACATACAGTATGTACAGTATGTTCTGTATCTTGCTCGATCCTTAATGTCATGCTTACCACATAATTACTCTGTTTTATGGTCCTGTCACGACAAAGAGAAGCAGCAGTACCCTTTGATGAGTCCTGTTCTCTGTTTTTGCCTGCTTTCTCAGTATTTGATATGGTGCAGCCACTCGGTGAAACCTCAGGCCAGCCGCAGTCCCAAGAGGCTGACATTAATGGTATTTCATATTTTCCATAGAATCCAACACTCGTTGGCCTCATCCTTTGCTGCGTTGCCATAATTGTCAACGGACATGAGTTATACTTCCTGTAATTGTGCAGTGTGCCATGTTCAGGTCACACTGATAGAATATATTTTCGTAAACTTCTGTCCAACAATGACTGGAAACCGTTAGCCAGAATTGTTCCATTGCAGCTCTTATACCTTATCAGGTTCCTGCAATGTATTAATCATCTGGCACAAAATGTGTTATTTTTCTTTAATCAGTGAATACATTAACACTCTGGCCATTTGCCCTGTGTGATTAGTTTTTTTAGTAACTTGGTTGCTGTCTGTGTGTCATCTATTGTTTAAATTTCAACGTAGTCTTTGTTTATAAAATGTACACTTCAGAAAAAAAATGTTGGCATGGTTTTTCAGGGCAGAATGGTCTCCACACTTGTATTGTTACAGTTAGAGAATAACACTTCAGCAACTGAAATTCTAGAACACTCCTATTTCTAAAATAAATACCCCAGTGACATGCTCTATATACAATCTTTCACTGAGTGCAAATTTCAACAAATATCTCTTGTCTTTTTACTGATGTAATTGAATTATTGACATTTTTCATATTAAAGTACTGTACATGCTAGGGATGATATTTAACATTTTAAATTAAAATCAACATTGTATTTAATGAAAAAATGACAAGTGCAGATGCTAATTTTGTTAGTGTTAACAAACAGCAAAAACTACTACTGGCTTGAACTGAAGTTTTATAATGGTGGCTTGGTGTTCCTAGTGTGTACAGCTTACATGTTCTCACTCTGCTTGCATGGGTGTTCTCCAGGTTCTCTGATTTCCCCTCACAGCTGAAAGACATGTAGATCAGGTGGACTGGACACCCTAAATTGCCTTTGGTGTTTGTGCCCTGCAGTGGCTTGGCACCCTGCCGAAGGTGTTTTCTGCCTTATGCCCATGGCTGACTGGAATAGACACCAGGTCACCTTTGACCCTACACAGGACAAGCATGCAATTTGTTAGATGAATGGATGGATGGATAGATGGATGCCTGTCCAGGGTTGCAGGTGACCTGTTTCAAGAGTTTAAAAAAATGAATATAGCACAGGTATAGAAACTGAAGGCCTAACTAATGGGGTTTAAAAATATAATAAATTAATTTGTTGAGTTTGTTACTCTATGTCCTGTATGTATTTAAATGGGTTTCCTTTAAGTACTCCAGTTTCTTGTCATGGTCCAAATATTCGACATGCATTAGTGTTTGAAAACACCCCAGTCATATATATGTGTGTGTGTGTGTGTGTGTGTGTGTGTGTGTGTGTGTGTGTGTGTGTGTGTGTGTGTGTGTGTGTG
>JABJVR010007370.1:0-11585 GCA_025773905.1 Chitala chitala | reverse complement strand
TATATACACACACACACCCAACATTTTATTGATTCTGTCTTTTTAAACCAGTGACCTCATATTCAAAAACAGTCTGGCACTGAGATGCCTTTTTTTTTTTTTTTTACAAAAATGCATGAATTTACACCAATGAATGACATTCAGTTTGTCCATGTGTACATTATGTTTGATGCAGTCTATTACAGTCCATTGTTTCATTAATGCATACATTCTTCAAACACCTTTAAAAGAAGGTGATAGTTTTACCTTGAGATATTAAGGTTGGTTGCTACAGCTACAAATACATGACTCA
Organism: Chitala chitala; assembly: GCA_025773905.1. NCBI lineage: Eukaryota > Metazoa > Chordata > Actinopteri > Osteoglossiformes > Notopteridae > Chitala > Chitala chitala. The sequence goes on along the minus strand of JABJVR010007370.1, from coordinate 11,293 downwards.
GGCCCTCTTGACAAGGGTCAGTATGAGAAGCATTATGTTGACAGATGCTGCCTCAGCCCCTTGTTTGTATGCAAGCTGTCACGAACATAGAACAACACACGCTGTCCTGAAGGTCTTTGTAAGGTACCATTTTGCATCTGTGTCATGTCTGAGGGAAGAGGTAGGTGCTCCAAGTCCTTGCAGTAGTTCACAGATGGCGAACACAGCCAAGACGTCTTGTTGACTGGTCCAGCCACAAAACCTTGTTAAGAGCTATGTGTATCCACTGAGGGGGGTGATGCGCCAGAAAAAAGCTTGAACCCGAACATTTGATTTATCGAGAAAATTATCAATTTCCTTCAGGCTGTTGAATCTTGAGGAAAAAGAAGAATATGAAGACAGAAAATGGTCACTATCAGTCATATTCTTTGTATGGTGCTCAGTAGACACGATCTTCTGTCTGGACCAGACTTCCAAACTCGTCCTGCATGATTGGGTTGGAAATTAGCGCTGTGTAGTGGAAAATACCCGCTTGCTCCTGTTGCTTATACTTTCTACCTATTGCGCAGCTGATAAATTCACCTGAGGAGAAAACAAAACAGGCAGACAATGGGTGAACATGAAATGCGTAATGCACAGAAAGTACATTTGAAACAGAAATCAGTGTTACCTGCAAACCTAATGGGCATTACACCATGACTGATGGTTAGGAAAGGTGTTACAGTCCTACATGCTACAAGGATGAACAAAGCCCAGGCAGTTTTCATACAGCCAAGAAGAACTTCTCTTTCATCAGCTCATCAACAGATTCACAGAAACATACTTCAACATTGAATGGTTGTATGTTTACTGTATTTAGAGAACATCAGTGCATTTAGAGAATGTCCACAGCCTTGCATACATACATATGACCTGAACACAACCTACAGACCATATATTTACGTTAAAAAAACCTTGTGATGTTAGAGGGTAAAACAGCCACGCACCCTCCCGAACGTCCCTTGATCCAAAACATTTATGCTTTGCACTGGAGGCTGATAAATCAACTGTGCTAAAATGCTATGGGAATTAGCTGTAGTGTCATTAATCAGAAAAGCACGTGAACAATGAAGAAAATATTACAATTCAATACTCCATTGACATGGTCTGCATGAGACAAAATAATATGTTACCACATTTAATTTACGACTGCTCAAGAAACTGATTTCATCACAGGAGAGACCATGCAATTATGGACTCTGCTTCTTAGAACTGTAAAATTCTGTGGTTTTCTTCTTCAGGACTTATTCTAATAATTTCAAATCATACTTCAAACGATATTAGTAACACATCCATATATGGTAACCGCAGCTGAGTGAACGAAACGGAACAAAACCATTAATCTTCCAGTCACAGTCTTCAGATGTGTCTTAGTTTACTGTTGGTCATTTTTTATTTGAAGTATATAAGGTGTGAACTGCTGTTTTTACTGTCAGTCCACAGTAAAAAAACAGCCAGTATAAAAAATACAGGCTTTGTGATGTGTTTTATTTGAGCTTTCTAATTGTCATTGTTTATTCCGATATTAAGACCTATTTATTTACCCTGGCTTTCAATACACAGTGGAGGACTGGCACACCTATTGTTAGCATGCTGCCTTTAGAATTTTTATGACGTGTTACTTGTTGTTCTGCTCTATGTAAAGCACTTTGGTCAACCTTGGTAAAGTACTATATAAATAAACTTCAACTTGAGATATGACGTCGTTTCCTTTAAAAGATGACAACTTTTGCCACACGTCACAGGATGTAACATGGAAATGCCGAAATGTTAACTTGAATGTGTTACCGAGTATACACTGTATGTATAGTGTCTGTGCCATAACCAGTGGAAACGGGACAGACAATAATGCTGCCAATTGTACTCTTGAAATCTCTAGCTTCAGACACAGAAACCTCCTGAAGCATTCTGGCAACAGGAATTACTGTTAAGATGTGAGTCATAATGTGAGGTTTAACCACACCCAAACTGCTCCCACTTTGTAACAAATAGACTAGCTATAAATTAACAATTTGGATGTCAATTCAACACAACACGGTGTGTTCTTGGTGAAAATAAGTGTTTTCCGTGGGGGGGAATTAGTAAAAGTAAAAATATAGACATGAACACATAACACAGCACTCCTCAATAAGTGGTTGAAGATGTTGTGGAACCAGTCGGCTCACCATTTCAGAATCTATGCTGGACAGAGCAATTGGCTGAAAACTATTTATGCGTTGGAGGAAAACTCACATTATTTTCATATGATGTTCCTCACATTTATGGTAATCGGAATTCATATCTAACTGAGTCTGTGTTACTGATTTCCTACAAATCTGGAAATGAGTGACGGGGCCTCACTTTTAAATATGAACATATTACTACACAAATACAGGAAAGTTACAGAAAGAGTATACATGGACAAGCAGGAAACAAACAAGAATACAAATGTAAATGCCAGTTGTATCTGAAAAACACTGACAAATTTAGAGAGCATGTATTTTACCATGTAGACTGTTGCCTTCCAATATAAATTACACAAATATCTCCAGGCAATGTCAAAGGGTGAACTTTTTTTTTTTTTTTTTTTAACAAACTACAAGTCTTATGTTCAGGGTGCGTGCAATACATTCACTCATTCTTTTTACAGAACCATTTCGTCTAGCTGGGGGTTGATGATTCTGCAGCCTGTCCCAGGATGCAGAGGACACTAGTCCCTGTACACCCTGGAAATGATATCAACCCACCACAAGGCACGCAAGCGAAAGCGCACGCAAGCGAAAGCGCACGCGCGCGCGCACACACACACACACACACACACACACACACACACACACACACACACACACACACACAGACAACAGGGATGATTTAGAGACATCGATATACCTCAGCTGTGTATGTCTTTGAACTGTAGGACAAAACTATAGCATACAAAAGAAGAACACCTTAGAACAAGGAGAATGTGCAATAGAAGTCTTACGTAGAGCTACTGTACCTAATACCAGACCAAAAGGCTATAAAATAACAGCATTTTAAATTCTTTACAACACGTACTATGCATATATATGGAAAGAACAACACACAAGTATCCTAATATTTAATAAATTGAAAGAATTATACAACTAAAATTAACCTCTTAAATTTCAAAAATTATACTGTAACATTTTAAGGGTAAATGTACTGTATATCTGTGTATGTGTCTGACGTCACCAATAATCCCGGAGGATTTGTATGATGTCAATGACGCCCTCTGCAGTCAGGGCAAGAGATTCGCGGTGCGATGAGATGAGGAGTTCACGGAGATAACGGTATCTCCTTTAGCACTGTGGATTACTTGTTTTGCCAATTAAATTACGTAAATCTGTCCATTCTGAATCAGTGCTTGGTCAGTGTTTGCTGCATTGGTCTTTTCGGCAGGGAAAATATGCATCAATTAGAAGATCCTTAGTATTTTGAGGTTAAACTGCCCCAAAATTCGTACTACAGACGCAAGTCAATTACAATAGTGATGACGCAAGTGTAATAATAAGTGGATACTATGAGTTATAGGCATGTTTCGGTTTAGTTTTAATGCGTGCTGCATGTTGTTACGAAAAGGACTTTGACCCCCGGCGATGTTACGCGCCATTTTTGTAGGCTATTGTGTATACGCTATTGAGAGCAATAAAAGAAAATGTACTCAACACGTATGCGTATACAGAATATACAATATTAAGTCAAATTATTAGTCAAATTATTAATGACCAATAAGACCATACCACTAAAGTAGACTAAAGTGGTATACATTTATGAAATATATTAAACTCATAGTTGTGTCACTTTCAAATTTCTGCATCAAACCATAAAAACGACCTGACAACACCAAAGTGTTGCTGAGATACTGTGGCGCTTTTTAACGACCATGACAAGATATGATAATTCATATACCTACACACAGTTGGCAGTTAAGTAAGGCTATTGTGTTAAGTAAGGAAGCTTATAGCTGCGCAGTTTAAACGGTGTCAGTCTGACACCGATCGCTCGTCATGTTTCTCTCTTTGCATGATGAACGTAGAGGAGAACAGTGCAAACCCTGGGTGACTCTGTGTCTACTTCAGATAAAACCTTTGTGAAATTTACATTTTGACGGTTAGATTTTACAGCATCAACGTTCCACACAAAATTTTTCTGTGCTTATTGCTTAAACTACAGCCATCCTATTGGTTTTCAAATAATATTTTCGCAAACATCCGTAACTGATTATTGAAATTATCATTTGTTGTCATTTAAATACACTGAAGCAAATGAAGCGCATTTTTAACTGCAACTGCTTTGTTTTTAAATAAAATTCTCTATAAATTAATGACAATTCGGAGGCGCAAAAAACTCAGTGGAGCCTTGGTTCTGAATGTTTTTCAGACTACACCCAATTTACATCCAAACACAAAAAAGTTCAGAATAATAATGACACGATCATTCTGTTTATTTCCCTGATACTTTATTACACGGTTGGTTCTGTTGAATCAACAGTTTTTTTTTCTTTCTAAAAACTTTACTCATGTCTAACTTTCTTGGCGGAAAAGCAATACGGCAACGCCATGGATGACATATATCCCAATGAGATTCATTCATTTTTGTCAAAGGAAATTAATAGTAAAACAGGCAAAGTTACATGAAAAATGCTCTGGCTGGGTCGTTGCCATGTGTCTTGAAAGACGCCTAAACTGAGCAGTCATTATCCACGTTCTTAAAAAGACGGGAACGAAAAGATCGCGGACTGATCCTGTCGCTCTTCGCTGTGGTTGTGTTATCTCTTTTGGGAGTCTTCCACAGAAAACTGAACATAATTCCGTAAAGATGTAATCCCGTTTTATCATGTCAGCGACTTAATTTCATATTGAACGACTTAATTTTACTTATCCATTTTCAGCAATGGGTTGCCTAGTTAAGGTTGTCCTGTTCCAGGCTCTATCCAATTGAACAATTTAGAGTCACGAATTCATTTGTTAAACACAGACTGCAGACCTGGGACGACGGGGGAAGTCACAAACATGATGCAAGAAACTTTCGCACAAAGCCAAAATCGGTTATGTCGAACCTGAAACCCTTATGTATGAGAGGTATCCGATGTTAAGACGTGTTTTAATACACTTCTTTGTTACATTTTTCCGGCTTTTGCGTGTCCATCGGTCACTATCAGTTTTATAACCGATCATTTCCCTATAACAGTGTACAATAATATTTACGTCCTGTTTCAGTTTCAGTTTAACCCACCGTTTTCCAGATTACCCCTGTAGCAACTTTGACGAAAATAAAAGTCCATCAGAAGACAACATGTACATTATTTGCACGACTACATATTAATTATTGACATGCACTTTTCAAAAAATGTTTAGAAACGTTTGGATGAGCGTTCTTGTTATCTGTAAAAAAAAGGCCAAAAAACTAATTTTTGGCATTAAATTATATTTGGCGCTATAACAGTATTTTATGAATTATTTAATTATTCTGATAATGTAAAAGTTAACGGCTGCTGAACAATGCAGTTATTGTATTACGATTATTCCTAATTAAATTGAATCTTAATTTATACCATTGTTTGAATGAACCCAATTAATTTAATCAAGTTAAGATAACACATTCAACTTTCTAGTCACATAAAAGTTAGACTGCTGTTGTTGCACGAATTGCACATTATTTTGTAACAGCTATTCGGGTCTTGCTAATTGTTGAGTCTTTTGAAGCAGCGCATAAAGTCATATATAAAATAGAATATTTTTTGTATGCTGGACGACAGACAAAACGTGTCGCGAGCGTTCCGTGTTCGAGTTTGGGCGTGTACCGAAGGTTTGCTTCAATATCAGCTGTAGTTTGGTAATGGTCAGTTTAAACTTTAAGATTAATTTTAAGACAATAATTTAGATCAGTATTTAAATATCGGCAATAATTAGAAAGGGTAACATTTCTGATTGCGAATATGAAAACAGAATGAGAATGTGCTACTCTTATATTCAGATCATTCGTCATCCTTTTATTTATAGACTGCTGCAGGCACACATTGCGGAGATGTTATTTATAAATTGTGGTTTCGGACTATTTTGGTCTTTTAATACAGTATTATTTCGACTAACTATAAATGTATTTACAGAAGAATCTGAATATTGTGAACAAAAAGGTATGCCTACAGAGTAAGTCTATTGAAGCAAGACAATCTGTTGGCCTTTTCCGCCAGTATGAGGCAATTCTTGCGTGAACTCTGTTTGAACCGCAACAGCGGCAATAAATCATGTTTTCCTTTCTAGCAAAGCGCGTCGGCGCTCGCTCTTATAGTCGACCCGTTGTTATTGCTATGTGACTTCAAGGGGAAAAATTGAAATTACAAAATTGTACAACTGTCAATAATGCAGCTGGAGTGGAAGGTATACAGCACAATTTACAGTAGGTTTATTTTCCATCTTGTGAACTGAAACCAGCAATAATCTCTTTGCAAGGAGACTTGCCCTATTACATCTAAATTCGCCATACATGCAAAACATCTGAAAAAATGTCCGCAATACGTTCATTACTAAAACAATTAATCTCAACATTTCTACAGTTCATTTATGATACACGGTTTCGGACAGTTTCAGTCAGGATCAAATTACAAAAGCAAAAGACGCAGAGCCGAAGAAATGCTGATAGAACGATGAATACAAACAGCGCAATGTAAAAAGTGCATCTTATTATACAGTTGATTTCTACTGATGGAAACAATTCCGGGTATCGAAAGTGGTTACAGTTTAGTTTACAATGTTCGTTTAACTTTGTGACTTGGTTTAACAGGCTCAAAATGCACTTACGATAGTAATTTCAACGCAAAACGACAATTTAACAATATAAGTATACAATATACAAGCCAACACACATAATGTATCAGGTTTTTAAATATGTAAATATGCATAAATAGGCGTTCACGATTATTCCATAAGTGATTTTTTTGTACTTGTGCTTAGAAGAGTATATGTTTTAATAACACAGAAACTGACAATTTCCAACTGTCTACGTGACACAATACATTTTATTACATTCAGCTTTAAAATTTACGTTGGAATATTTAAGAAAATTGCCGAAAAGACTAAATATGGTGAAAATTTTTATTTCAGTAGGCAGAAAACCGTACTTTTACCAACTGAGATGTTATAGTTTTCACACTGACAATTTAAAAACCAAGCTATAGCCTATGTCGTATCGTAAAAATCACAGCTGTGGTTTTGATAATTGAAGACATTTTGACGGGTTGATGTAATACGGAAAATGACCTTTCTACTATTTATTAAATTATTCCATATCATCTGCATTTTCATGAAAAAACTATTTTAACTGAATATTTATGGAGAAAATAATGCTTTAGTGCTGTTCGAGGTAGCATGGCTACTCCGATCTGAATTCCATTTTCTGAATCACTATAGCAGACTTTCTTTACGCTTCACTGTTGTTCGAGCAGTTCTAGTTTGTATAGGAGTCGCGTGACAAAGACAGCGAGCATCACAGCTTGGCGGGAACCGGGGACAGAAATCAGCTCATAACATGGATAGTCAGACGCACCCAGGAAAGACGACGAACATCTGCTGGGAACTCGGCAGTCTGAATGAAAGAACAGCCAGATTTATGACATGCCACACCGACCAATGTGAGCGCCCCCTGCTTCTGCACAATAGCTGAGTGACCCTGGTTTCAACTTCAAGCTCCCGTGATTGCTATTAGACACCGAGGCATACTCTCGCGCCTCATTTTGTTACACTTTAACCAGTTTTAACGGAAATCTAATTTGTAGATGTTAACCAAGTTTTAAAATAATAAAACTTTATAGGATGCCCGACGTTTTAAAGCTGATTCTGCCTGGCCCGGATTCTCACCCTGACCAACGTTCTTATTCCCAAGAGACCGACTGTTGACTGCGCCACGTTCCTTACATGCTTAGAAAAAGCACCATTCAGTTTGGTGCGTGGGGTCTTTGGATTTTTTTCAGAGTCAGGAGGGCGGAACAACTTAAAACTATAAATCAGACTGCTACAGCGGAATGCTCTGCAGGAATTACACACAACAGACGTTCCAAACCACCAAAAAACATGGCAATTCCAGACAAGACATGTTGTTTAATCCAACCTTCTTATTACAGGGGATAAAAGAATCTGATTTTGAGGTTCCATCCTTGGGAACTTGTAAATCAGCGTAATGGTGTCCACACATAATTGCAGACTTTGGATGTATAGTTAATCATTTTTACCGTTGTTACTTCTCATTTCTGGCCAACACTTCATTGTTAAGTGTTACATTTTTATTTAGTTAGTTTTTTTATGCTGCATGAATTCACTCTGCTCCGGGTCTATCGTAAGTCATGCTGTTGTAATTTGACACTGTAGTGTTGTTTCATTTTCCATAAACCATGACGAAACCAGGCAATGCCAAGACAAGAATGGAAATATCAACTGATATACGACCGGAGACATTGAAATTTTGTTCTTGTCTGTTTCATTGACATGATTTCTTTTGTATCTGGTTATATGTAATAATATCTTCACAAAACACTAACGTAATAATAAGTGCAATATATAATAAATAATTATTTAAAGAAACGTAAAAGTGAGTTTTAAAATGTCCCAATGCAGCTTGTCAACGGCAAAACACAGAGGAATGACGAGGATTAATAGAATATTCATTAAATTAAAAAACCACCAAACAAGAAATTTTACACAAAGTTGTGCAAAGAGACTGGAATCGGGCTAGGGTTGACATGCATTAATTCGGAATTTCCTTACAATAAAATTCTGGCAATTTGTTAAATTATGTATGTAGTCGCCGCTATATTTACATGCTTGAATTTTGTTGTAGCCCAGGTTTTACGCGTAATTTATTCCATCTTCCCGTGATGGCACATGAAACCAAATTTAAACACAAAATTCACAAAAACTGAATTTAAAACCTTTACAAGTTTGAAAACGAAGACAAACATGTCGGGGAAGTAAATCCGTAACACGAGGTGACAATCTAACAAGGACTGCACGGAGGCAGAAGAACAAAAGGTCCATAACGTGACGATCTGTTGGGATTTTTAATGTTCAAAAACTAGGATTAAACAATTAGGTTTCATAAAACCAAACAATTGCCTCATTTCATCTGAGAATAATTATACATATGTGTAATACTTACAACATTGCCTTAACCTTAACTATACTAAATCGATTCAATCAAAAATGAATAAACAAAACATTTTAGTATTGCGTTACATCCACAAAATCATGGAGTGTTAAAGACAAGCTTCACAGGAAAACTTTCTATGCTAAAAATTGTGACAACAGCGTAAAATAACTAATGAGTAGTATTTAACAAAAAATGCAATAAAGTTAATTGAATAACTGACACTGAGCTACACCTATTAGGGAATCGTAATTCCTTATCCAGTAGAAAAGAATTTCAAAGTCGTAATTTCAGTTATCCGTTGTCAAAGTTTTACATTTTATTAAACCTTTTAATATATTTTAAAAGCATAAATAAGTCGGTAAAACAATTTAAGTAATTTGTTAGCATTTCTGTGAACTGCATCAAAAAGATGTGAGATAATTCAAAATACTTAAAAGGTTGCTGTTTTTCATTTGAAAGATACTTCTCAACAAACATGTATATAACAGAACACACATTTGTGAAGTTAAACTTTTAAAAGTAACAAATAAACGACGCAAATCAAACTGAATGCACATATAAATGTGTCATAATAAATGAAACTGTGAAACAATCGTTATCTTACCCAAAATACTACTTACGTCATTAATGCTTGCGTTACATTAATTCCGAAAAGTACACACGTCGGGATGATTAAACCTTTGTATACAACTTTCCTCGACCTTTAACACGCTTTAAACGGAACGTAAAGGAACCACAAGACTGACAGTTAAGTTTACGAATACGAATATACAAAACTATCAAGTAACAATCGTTGAAAACGATCAGCTCTTATTTAGTAAACAAAACAGCGTAAAAGACAGGCGACAGAAAACTGCTGCCCAACAGTTGAACCATCATACAAACAGATGAAACATAATGTCCCTACGACACTTAACGCCGAATTATTTAGCTAACTCCGTTGACTAATGTTAGTGCCGCACAGTATTCCTTTTTTATGTTTAATGTTTTTCCTCAGTCAAAGCGTAATATGTATCAGCACGTCAAATGCAATAAAGGTTTTCATGGAAAGATTCAGTCAATCATCAATTCTGGTTTTGATTCAACAAGAAGAATTAGAACAACAAGAGCAGCAGTAGCAGCAACAACAACAACAACAATAATAATAATAATAAAACAGCAAGGACACTCAGGATGGGGAACTGAGTAAGAACATGTTGAGAGCGCCAGCTAGGTCACAAGGTTATAAAGGTCAGGCATTGGGGCTGAAGTGAGTGTGATGCGACAGAAAACGTGCCCTCCGCATGAACCCAGAATCCTCGCTGTAATAAAGTACCTTTTCAGTCACACAACGTGCAGCCGACAGTACGAAAAGACATCGGGAAGATGGCCCGTGTGGGAGTGTGTGTGTGTGTTTGTGTGTGTGTGTTTGTGTCTGTGTTAGTGGCACATTAATTTCTTTCAGACGTTCGCTAACAGGATGACTTAGGAATGCTCCTCGGGGCTCAATGTTTTCACGACCTTCGATGCCATCCCTAAGTACGGAAATAATTTAATATAACAAAAAAACTATACTGAGTCTCCTTCAAACTTGGCGTCTTACATGAAAACACAGGAAATTATTTTAATAAATACCTAGGCTTGGTTTTTAAAATTAAAATGCAAAATGTATAGCCCAGTATATGACAGAATAGACTAATTGCGTACTCAACGTAATGAATTAAGTTCAACACAATTTTTGTAGCTTCTAGTTGTTTAATTACATTAATATGCACAGTTAAAACAGAAAATTAAAAGTACACGCACACACGCAGACACACAATATATGCTAAAACTGCCACGTCTTCTTGTATATTTATGCTGCAGAACAAGACAATTCATTATTTTTACATCCACAGTCCTTAACAGTAATAGTTATTGAGCAGATTTTATACAGGACAGAGTATTAAAAAATAATCTTACATTCGTACATTTAAATTATTTTCATTTTTGAACTAATGAAATAACGGAACACTATACCATGTAGCTCGATATTCTAGCGTAGGTCATTGGCAATATAACTGTGTAAATACAGTGCGCACACACACACACACACACACACACACACACACACACACACACACACACACACACACACACACACACAAACAAAAAA